>JAGDYQ010000375.1:192500-468150 GCA_021962125.1 Bulinus truncatus
CATAAAGTCTGAAGGTGGCTCATCATAGAGACTGAAGGTGGCTCATCATAGAGACTGAAGGTGGCTCATCATAGAGACTGAAGGTGGCTCATCATAAAGACTGAAGGTGGTTCATCATAGAGACTGAAGTTGGCTCATCATAAAGACTGAAGGTGGTTCATCATAGAGACTGAAGGTGGCTCATCATAGAGACTGAAGTTGGCTCATCATAAAGACTGAAGGTGGCTCATCATAGAGACTGAAGGTGGCTCATCATAGAGACTGAAGGTGGCTCATCATAGAGAATGAAGGTGGCTCATCATAGAGACTGAAAATGGCTCATCATATAGACTGAAGTTGGCTCATCATAAAGACTGAAGGTGGCTCATCATAGAGACTGAAGGTGGCTCATCATAGAGACTGAAGGTGGCTCATCATAGAGAATGAAGGTGGCTCATCATAGAGACTGAAAATGGCTCATCATATAGACTGAAGTTGGCTCATCATAGAGACTGCGCAAGTAAATAAAAAATATCAGGTACATATAGAACATAAAACATTTGAATTCCAAGGTGGTTCAGACAGAGAAATAATAGAGACATATCAACTGTTGTGTCACTGAAATAATTTATTTTAATAGAAAAATAACTAGTTCAGGAACAAATTAAATTAAATGAACAGAATAAACATAGGATGGGGCAATATAAAATAGAAAGCCTATACGAATTGCTTTGACCATGAGTAAATTATAAAGCAGAATAATGATTTTATAAAATAATTGTTCTTTTTTTTCGGATAAATCTGTACGAAAGTTTTTAAAACCAAAACAAATGAAAACAAAATGAAGAAACAAATAGATATGTGAGATTTCATATCGTCCTTATAGGGACCTCACACACACAAACACATCAATAGACGTGAAACAAAACGTATCATTGTTTAAGTAACTCTCCGGTTACTTACGGTTAAGACTTTCAGAATTGTTACTCTTATTGCTATGGAAATATCTGGATCATCGATGGCTTGGTAATTAGCATTGATCTGTTAAAAACAAAATGTGTTATTTTTAATAGTTACAAAATGAACAATACCGTTCACAAAATTTAAATTTAAACAGACATGGGCCAAGGACGGAACTGTAGGCCCAGTAAAGCTGTGTCTTCCGGCCCTGTTGGTCCAGTCAAGATGTGTCTTCAGGCCCAATAGGCCCAGTCAAGATGTGTGCTCAGGCCCATTAGGCCCAGTCAAATATTGCGTCTTCCGCCCATTAGGCCCAGTCAAGCTGTGTCTTCCTGTCCTTAGGCCCAGTCAAGCTGTGTCTTCCTGTCCTTAGGCCCAGTCAAGCTGTGTCTTCGGGCCCTGTATGCCCAGTCAAGACGTGTCTTCCTGTCCTTAGGCCCAGTCAAGATGTGTCTTCCTGTCCTTAGGCGCAGTCAAGATGTGTCTTCCTGTCCTTAGGCCCAGTCAAGATGTGTCTTCAGGCCCTGTAGGCCCAGTCAAGATGTGTCTTCTGACCCGCTCTCTGCTTTTTTTCTTCTTGTTAACATCAGTGACCACTACATATAATTCGGTGAAATATCTCTTTATGTATCCCGTAGTGTCTCAAAGGCCTTAACACTATCGTTTATGGTGGGGATGAAAAATAAATAAAAACTGTGATATTGTGGTTAAAAGGATCTAATAAATAAACATATCATCCTTACAGAGACTGTACAGATACACATCTCATCCTTACATTACTTTACAGATAAGCATATCATCCTTACATAGACTTTACATATACATAATGTGATAAAAAACACAGAAGATGATAAAGGAAGAAATGAGACAAACAAAATGTAAACATGGTGGATGAGGGGGGGGGGTTGGTAACAATACATAGAGAGATAAAAATATGAAATCATAAGGTTGGTGTTTATAATGAGATTTAAAGGGAATCTACTCACGCCTTCTGCAACAAATGTGTACCACAGTCGCAGGTTAGATAACCCATTTATCTCCCCGTACAACGAGATCCAACTGAAAATTATTTATCAAATAATATGTACACCTAAAAAGGTTTTACAAAAATATGATAGAATAAAAACTAACTTATATAATTATATTTGTAAGTTTGTTTTTTTTATTCGATTTTTAAAATTTTTTGACTTATTGGTTTTTATTTTAAAGATTATATAAATGAAAAAGAACAATGAATTTTTAATAATTAAGAATTAAGCAAAACATATAATTAAATTTTGTAATATTTAACTTAGAGGCATACAACCTAATTAATTGTGAGTGTAATACGGTTACAAAGATTAGGAGAGGTTGTCAAATAGCAGCTCAATTTCCCGGCAACTCCGGGTATTAAGACTAGTGTTTTATATATTGGAACAATACATTATTTATTTTTAAAGAGAGTGTTGCAAGTGAAATACTACAGTGAATGAGAATGGTTGTAAAAATATTAAAGACTAATGTATACCCTTCATAAAACGATTAATGTATTAAACAAATGAGCAGGATAGAAATAATTTCTTGGACGTAGAATATTGCGTTCGAGACAATAGTACGTACCTCAGATATTCCAAGTATTCCACAATGAAGGCAATTTCAATGACGTGTTGGGTGACCGCTCGTCTGCGCCTGTTTCCTGGATGTTGTTCAGAAATGTTGTACTCAGATGTGTGCATAATTTCTGGTTCGTCTGTTGAAATTATTTTACGTACGATTCATAATTATTCAAAAGAGATCAATTTGACTAAACAACAGTGGAAACAAAAACAATTTTTTATAACAATTTAAATAATGTACACTGTTTAAAAATAAAACTTTTAAAAGCGGGGTTTATTTATTTTAAAATTACAGTTAAAGTTCAAAAATTCTTATTTGGTCTAAGTTTTTTGCCTTTAGTGAAATATCTGGCCATTACTAAAAATAAGTACCTTTAACAGACATGACATACAACGGAACCCAGTGAAACTTGAAGATTAACTTTTTATGGAATAAAATTGATATGAATATTTCTAATATCATATATATACATAGTTATATATATATGTGTATATGTATATATATATATACATTAGGGTGGGTCGTTGAAGTATTTTTTTTCAAAAACTACTGATGGCTAGTTTTAAAATGTTGCTCCCACATCTGCTGAGTGCAAATAAATTGATTCCAGCTAAAATGGAAGGCGTTTATACTTTCCCCCAAGACTTTGGAAATTTCGTAATTTAAGCCATAAAAATTACCTCTTAATATCTTGATATGTACTTACAGAAAACATTTTTAGAGCACAATTACAATGAAAATAACATGTTAATTACTGTTTATTTAAAGCTACTTAATTATCAATAGCTAAAAGTTTAAATTAACAACTTAATCTTATTTCCAGTCTTTTTTAGATCCAAAATGCGGCACGATTTTTCTTGATTCCAATTTTGCCCGAACGTAACCATTTCTTCTCAACGTTCCGCAAACTGCTGCCGACGCTTCAGTTACCATCCTGATGCACCGTTCAACTGCTTGGGAATGGCATGGAATTTTATCCAGGTCCCATTTTCTTGCAAGTCTTTATGGCGTCGTCGATTTCGTCGTCGCCGAACTTCACCAGCATTGGAGGTTGGCATCGTGGTAGATCATGCCAGTTTAACAAATTATAATATTCATCAGCATCAAAATTCAATGCTGGAAGAGTAAATTGTCTAACATCAGCTGATGTACATGTAGACATTGAATTACGTGCTGCTTTAATTCGTCTTGCTGCCAGCTCCCTCAGTTCTTTCTTTTCATCCACGAGCATTGTCAGCAGCATATTCTCTGGATGAGCAAAGAAACAGTTGCGCTGAATGCACTTGTCGACTACTGCACGTGCATTTTCTGGTAAGAAACGAGACAGTTTAATCATATTCCATAAATGCATGGCTCCTTTATAAAATTGAGGTTCTAATTTGATGGAGAACCATACCGAAGAGTAGACAAGGCAAACATAATCTACCAGCATCTTCAATTCAGTTGATGGCGAGTCAGAAGCAACATAAAGACGAAGGATTATGTTCGCAGTAGTTAACCAGCGTGAGTGTACTAAGGGACCCGGCTCACGTTTTGCAAGACTGTCTGAAACGTTACCAGTTTCTATTGCTAGGCACATATCCAGGAGATATCTTTGATCCTTACTAATGGTCTAATTTTGTAGCATTTTTAACTGTAGATGGTAAGCTGTTTCTTCTCAATTGAAATTTAGCAATTGGTAGTTCATGACATTTAGACATAGCTTTGCCAATGGTGCCAGAAAAGACATTTGGACCTCAAATCATCATCAAATGTTTTAATGGTAGTTCGTTACAGTGGAACATGCAAATAAACCACTGCAATGGTCTATTCAGATGCTTTTCTAGCTTTCGGATTACACCATTACTTTTTCCAGTATTGACATTTGTTCCATCCGAACCTATGGCTACTAGATTATCAAATGATACGTTACTTTCTTGCAATAAATCTAGAATTGCTTCTAATATACTGTCAGCAGAACCATCCTTAGGAGTAACGTGGCCAATATAATTTGATTGTGGCTGTTCTACTAAAGTTATGTGTTCTTCAGTAATGGAGCACTTTGAGTTTACAGAACTGTTTCATAAGGTCTGGTCTTTTCTGTCATCGAAGAATATTGAAAGAGGGCCTGCCAAGGACATAGATGACTTACCTTCTTCTGAAAACTCAGACCGAACCTTTTCTCTTTGCCTCCTAAGCTTGCATCGGTCTATAACTGATGAAGTATCATTTGCTTTAATCACTCCAAAGTCAATTAGAGCAGTAGTTGCAATAGCTGCACCTGCAGTATTTGAAATGTTATACCTGTCGCATTCGCGCGCGACTGTAGGAATCTTAACAAGATTTCTAGCTGAAATATCGTCAGCTTCATCTGCTTGGTACACGTCTCTGTCACTTTTGCTACCTTCTTCACTATCTGTTGTCTCCATGCCCGATTCTGCAAATGAAGTCTTTTTGTCGTGGCTAACAGCAACTTTTTTGTAATATTTCCTGCGCTTTGAATTTCTCTCTTCTTGTTTCATTAGACGTGATGTGCCTGCCTTATCTATACTTCCTATGATTATATTTCTGTCTCCTCGTTGATCCAGTAAAAATTGCCTTTCAAGTACTGGTACTTTTACATTTCTATCAAACGAACAGTCAGAAAAATCACTACAGTGGCAGGCAGCAATATCAAATAAGGCTTTTCCTTGCTCAACTAATTCAGATAATTTCTTTTCTTTAAGAAATTCTTCAAACTTGTTCTCAAAAATTCTATTTTACATTTGACTCTTCTTTCTGATAATGTTGGAATGCTTGCCGTGTTCCATAAAGCGATAACGTCAGCAGCAACCTTAGACGTTATAACAATGGACTTCGTGTTGGCTGCCATCTGGTTTTGGATAAAATTATAAAAGCGCATCGTGTCACCAACTGTAGGCAATTGGCTGGTTGGCAGTTCAGAAGATACTCCGTACACAACACAAGTGTGACTGCTTCTTGTTTCAGCCATTATTTTTTATCAAAATGTTCTTCTATTGAACTGTTATTAAAAAACAAACTTGCGAAATAATTCTAATTCTTTAATATTGTTATGCAAAAAAAGAAAAAGGAATACAAATTAGATACAATTTGCAAAAGAAATCACATTACCTTAAAGCATTAAAAAGTAAAAAAATGTTTTTCATTCTTTATAACCATTATAAGCTATCAATAAGCGGTTTAAAATCGGTTTAAACAAGATAAAACTGTTTAACACAAGGTCAAGTCAGTGGTTATGACTCAAGAACAATGCATAATTGTTTCAGAGAGCAAAGCATACCACTGGTATGAAAATCTCGGACCTACATGTGGGAAATTCCTAATGCGAAAGACGCAAATACATGCGGTAGAGGGTAACCTACTTAATGCTGCCGGGGGGAGGTAAAGATAATTTTTAAAATAGGAAAGATTGCTATTTTCTAAACATGTATAAGCAGGAGCAACAACTTTTTACTAGCCGTTGTTGAAATTTTTCCGACGACCTACCCTATATATATATGTATATATATATATATATATATATATATATATATATATATATATATATATATATATATATATATATATAAATTAGGGCTGCTGATAAAACTGCAATAAAGCGCAATTAATGCGTCAAAAAATATACTGGGAAAATTTAACTTAACACCTAATTTAATTGCGTTAATTTGACCAAAATACTGATATCGCCAAAGCGATAAATGACCGAATTAAACTCTACAATTTGAAGGTAATGTCCGTTCGCTTACTACGTAGATCTACCACCACCACCATGTCGCAATTCGCACCCCCCCTTATGCTTGTAATATAAAACGACGATGTTTTTGTAATATATTCCTTCGACAAGTAAACCCCACGCTCCCTACCCGGTCGATGTAAAATGAGAAAAGTTTCAATCATTAGTTTACATTATATATTGTAGTGGATTGGAGGAGGTAAATGAACTACAACTGAAACCGGTTATATTTAGATTACAGCAACGAGATTTTTTTTTATCGCATTTAAGAATACAACATCTTACTGGTCACGTCTGCAACAGCTGCACTAATAGTTTCATATACATGACACCTGTCAAAAAATGACTAGACTATGCTGATATAAAAGAATCTTGAATTGATAAACACACAATCCCCATACTGAAGCAGATGAATTCTACAATTCATCGGCCCCGATAAGCCCTTATAATTTTAAGGGAAATCGTTTTTGTTTTTGTAATATATCCCTTCGAGCAATTACTTCTTGAAAAAAAAAACAACAATGTTCTGGAGTGACCCCACCTTTTAAAATGTATTACCACTCAATATTACAAACACAATTGTGAGCAAAGAAAACAAAATAGTAAAATACTTACCTTTTTCTTTATTTTCTGTATCTTCTTTAAAGTTATGTATTTCATAAGATACAAGGGAACTAACTATTGTATGTAACAGTGACATAGTAGAGTTAGTCTCCACCTGAGTAGGTTTGATGTCCCATCCATCACCAAACGCAGTGAATTTACCAGTCTTCAAAAATGTATTACAGTATATATAAATTAAAATTGCTTCGACGTTGATTAATTCTACAACTATTAATAGATATAATATTGACTAAATAAACTTCATCAGCTTGAATTACCTGGGTTGTAAAGTCCTTGTAATTATGAGATATAATCTGTAAGATACTATAAACCACATGTGGGACGGTTCTTCTACGGTTCATTTCTTACAGCCGATAGTGCAATGATCATGGAGGCACCACGGGACATATAGCGAGGACTCTCACCATGACCTGAAACATCCATTGATCCTGACCGAGATCGAACCATGGATTCTCACTCTGACCTGAAACATCCATTGATCCTGACCGAGATCGAACCATGGAACCTCGTTTTCCTGGTAACTCTCCTGTTTGTCTGTTCTTTATTTACCTTGTTGTACTATGTATTCTACCTAAACAAGCCCGGTGACTATTAACATATCAGTCTATTGTTCCCGGTCAGATCAGGTCGGGCTGACATACATACATACACACGTACACACAAACACACAATCTGGATAATGTATATTTAATTACATAATTTTTTTTCACCTGTTACTAACCTGATTGATGTTTTACGGATAATCTTAACTATGAACACACAGACACAGCAAGTTATATAAAAGTTTTAAAAAAGGCTTAAGATATATTTTGGTATTAAAAGAAGTTGTGAGGAATAGAACTATTCTCATATACAGGGAAAACTTGGCACCCATCCAAGCCATCCACTTAGAAAGGGGGCCGCTTCTGGTACTAATTTCTATTCTACCTGGTGCTTAGAGTGTTTCATCAGGCTCTTTTGTACTCTAAGCCTGAATCTAGGTCTCCTAAGGACATGATTGTAGCACTGGATCAAAAGTATGTTATTATTTAGTAACTAGCTGTACCCTGCAAAACATTTGCATAGAGTTATATCCCCTTAGGCTTGATCGGCAGGCTAGGTTATTTTTTGGTTTCGGGCAGATCCGATTTTTTTCATGGTTGTATTTTAAACTGGAATACTGTTGTATTCATTATTTACTTTCGATTTAACGCACACTGGAAATGAGTATTATTATTTAGTAATGGGTCGATTTTTTAGACTTCTGAAGGTCTCATCCCTCCCCCCCCTTTACATTTGTATTTGAGTCTCTTTATTTGAAGGGACCTAATAATACATTAAATTCGCCCCGGTTTTGTTACTATTATTTCTTTTTATTACTTACCAGATTATACTTGCCATTGTTTCTGTGAACTATCAGTATTGAAGACAGAGACAGATCTGTGTAGACAGCCGAGTCCTGGGAATCAATGACATCATAACATATTCAAGGGCACGACAACAAATTTCGCTTATATTTTATATTTTTTATAACAGTAACGAACGTTGTAATGGAAGAAAACCTATCCGGGAATTGAATTAAATCATTGAAAATTAACAATAAAAACTAAGCACTTAAATAGTCTTCAACAAGTCAATAACTGACTCTGGAATACTAAATTAATATTTTGTCATCTAGAAAAATAAAATAAAGCGTACGCAAAAAGATTACAGTTCTAACTCACTGAAGACTGTTTGAAAAATAATTTATGGTATATACAAAAAAATTGTAAGGTTATTAAAGACGTATTCAATTTTAATGGAAACCTATTTTTGCGAGTTCTATTCTCATTTTTTTTTTTTAAAATAGAGTGGATCCGTTTATTGGTTGCCAAATGTTTGACAATAAGTCAGTCTCGTATATTCAGAACATAAGTTTTTTTTTCAAAAGCATCACTTAAACTGTGAATAAACTGGTATGAGTTAAAAACATGATTATACATTTATATTGTTATAATTAAGTTTGGCCTCGACATTTAGTTTAGCGTAATTAACTGGCCACTTTAGGAAGTAGATTTAGCAGACGATAGATAAGACAGACGACCAGAGAGATTGAATAGTGAAGGACATAATTTGAAAGACAAGATATTATTTTTTGTACCTCTCAAGATATCACATCGTTCACTCTACAGTATTGTGTGTATTTTAAAAGTATTGTTATATCTACAACAGATAGTAATAATACTATCATTCATATCTAAATAAATGTATATCAATTAGCCACCTATAAATACTCAGTGATTTAAAACTGTTTGTATGTGTGTCGTCTCACACATGTATCTGTGGACACTCAAATAAATAAATAAATATACAAGAAACTCCGAAGAGACTGGCAGGACCGGCTCTACTACACATATATTTTATACATAATCCGTGAAGAAAAAGATCCACAACACAGAAAATATAACAGTAAATAATATAATAATATACATATATATATATATATATATATATACTTATATATATACAAGAAGTAAAAGTACCCATGACATATATCCCAATGATCAATGCAGCTATAACAATTTTAGAGAATTCAGCTTAATTAATAACTCTTTGCCACATTAAAAACTGACTTATTATTACATTTTACAGGATAAAACAATGGTCGCATTGCGGTTTTTTTGTATATTAAAATTCTAAAAGAAATCGTAGATAAATCAATTTAACAATAATTAGTAAAATAAACAAATAACGTAATAATGATTGCTCACCGAAGAGTTGCAAGCGGCTATAGCAATCACATTTGTCTACTAACGCAAAAATTGACAGCCGAAATTGATTGAATTAAAAAAAAAAGACCATTTTCTGTTGATTAAAGTTGAGTTAATTTAGATTTAAAAAGAAATGTTATCGAAGAGCTGCCCACACACATACACACATATAGCCTATATATATATATATATATGTTTGTGTGTGTATGTATGTTGGAACATAATATCCTATCCAATTTTTAGGAAATTAAATGAGCCAATAGACCCTCCACAAAAAGCCCTTATTATGATACTATTGGTGAATAACAATTGTATTGTTTAAAGCTACTTTATTACGTGTAGCACTTACCTTTGTTTTGATTGTTGCATCAAGAAACGAGTTGTGATTGTTTCTGGTATTAACCCATACACACATACATGCATACATATATACATACACATATACACAATAAATACAAACACACATACATACATATAATTACTAGTCTAAATGTTATGCAAACAATGTAAATAATACACATGTACGTGTTAACATAAAGGCTATATATGTGTGTATCTGTGCAACTTATATGATCACGCAAACTATATTCAACAAACTCTTTCCCATAAAATAGTATCGTCTGATGATGACCGGCAACTCAACATTGCTTAATCTATTATTACATTTGTTTACATATCAATTTTAAACCCAAGTGTATTATTAATGTCATTGTAAGGATTGGATGATAATCACTTCTTCCCTTTAAAGACTAATGTATACATATGTATTGTCTGCTGCCAACTCTCAACATTTTTAAGTAGTGGTTTCACTATCAAGTCAGTTTATTTTCTTTTTTGACCTGACGAAATCTTTAGTTTAGTTGGCTGATTCATAACAATCTAACTTCAAGTTAAATTTAGCAGCAAATGTGTGCGAGGTTGAATTTTCGCCTATGTTTATTGTGATTAATATATATCTACAATCTTATTGATTATGGTGAAGCAGCAAGGTAATGCTCATTCACCGATCCAAAAAAAAATATTTCTGAAAAAGATTTACAAATTTTTCAATTTTGCTTCAGTTTTGTCTCTTGCTTCATTGACTACAAGTATGAATGGTCATTTCTTGACCAGACTAAAGAGGGAAGTTAGTGGATGGTGCGAGATAATGTTTGAGTATTTCTTGAACTGTGTGTATAAATAACACAAAAAAAGTGAAACAGTAAAACAAACATAATGTTCTGCATTAAAATTTTAAAATTTACTTTCAGAAAAGAAATTTGAAAAAAATATTCTAGGGTGTGTCTTTCTTTATTTAAATGACGTACTTCCTGTCTTTTTAAGCCCCCCCCCCCCACACACACACATCTTGTTAAAACCTGTCATTTTTTTTTTAAGTCGCAAATGTGGATGGTAGGTTTTTAATTATAATCCTCTGGATGAATTTTTTACTTTTCATAGCAGACCTTGGAGATCCCCATGAGTGTGATTATGTTTCGTGTTTATAAGGAATCAATACATTTGACTTGAGCCCTTAATATATAAAACAGCAATTGAGTCGGTCTATTGATGGGTCGATTCTCTTAAATAAACACAGTGTTTGTGTATTACGTCACTACACATACTTCCGTTGAGAGAACTTTAAATCATCAATTATAATTATCGAGAAATATGACATACAATATTAACCCACTTAATTTACTAAGATTAAATGAGGTCTGTATTGGTAGCCCGTAATACAACCTGTGTCATGCCCCCTAGCAATTATCGATACTCTCATAGTCCAAAGGTTCTTAAAATGTGAGTCGCAACCGAAAGACCAACTATAAATGGGTTTTACTAGATTTAATTTATGATTGATGGTTTGAGGATAAATCATTACAACTGTACTTCTCTATGTCATTTATATTTGAAAGATAAAAATGTATTAAAAAATAAAATGGTTCTTCTATTGAAGTGGATCTCAAATGTGTACGCATTGTGACCCAATATGACATCTGTTTATGTCTCCCGATCCACTTTAACATGTCTGATTCATTTGACTGGTTCCCCTACCAAATAAATATACAATAAATAAATTTACCAGCAAATGACATAAATGTATATATAAGTCTTACTTTTACTTTTCATAAAAAATTGGAAATGTAAATGACATTTTAGTAAAGTTCCCTTAAGCCTCTAAAGAATTCATCTGTCTCAGTGACCTGGTCATATGAAGGGATTGTGTAGATAAAACAACTTCCAGCCGCCTTTACTCACCAAACATAAAGGCAGGTACCAATTTTAAGCTGGGCGGACTTGGGGACTTTCACCAAGACCTTAAAAAAATCACAAGGTAATCACTGAGGTTCTAACTCTGGACCCCTCTGGTTAACAGTCGAGCGCTCTACAACGCACGACCACCCGACCCAAAATGACATATATCGATTCTCAATTTTTGAAATAAAAATGTTTAATTTTGTCGCCTAAAATTTGTCCACAACTCAGGTGGGTCAAGTTGAACCTTTCAGAACCTTCACTCTTGTGTATGGGATAAGGAAAAGGGTAAAAAATATTGTTTTGTAAGTCATTTACTAGAACTGTCACACTTAGAGATTGAATATGCGATATTTCAATTTCTGTAAAAGATACATTACAAATCACTTACAGGTAGGCTATGTGTCTTAACTGGCGTAGATAAATGTCCAAATTTCGCAGACAAAATTAATGGAAAGTAAAATGACGATTTAATAATGTGCAGTACAAAATGTAAACAAAGCCGAGTTACATTAGACGAATAATCTATTAGCGCATGACAGGTATCATCAATGAAAAGTACTTTGAGTGGGGAAAAAAAGTAATCCTTTTAAATGAAACTATAAACAATAATCCTGTTGAGCGGTGGTTTTCAAACTTTTTGTTACTGACACTCTACGGATTTTGTGACCCACTTATGAAGAACTGAAAATACATACGATTCAAGAAAGAATTATAAAAATTATTTACGTATAATCTCGATGAAGAATTCATTCAAATGTTTAGAGATCCGCTGTTGGATTCATCATTTGAGAACCAGTGTTGTATTATGTTTATTGTCATCACAGTCGGGTAGCAAAAAAAAAATTTTAAAAGTGCCTGGCGAGAACAAATTAAATGTCATTGTTTTTAGAGATCAATTAATTCTTGTACTTCGATATTTGTATTTGACGGGCCAAGAGAAACAGAACTTGGGTAAGATAAAATAGATTTCATGCTCAACACGCAGGCCAAGAGAAACACAGTTAGGGCCATATAAAACGACCTGTACTCAACACGCAGGCCAAGTAAAACACAACTTTGGCCATATAAAACGACCTGTACTCAACACGCAGGCCAAGAGAAACACAGTTAGGGCCATATAAAACGATCTGTACTCAACACGCAGGCCAAGTAAAACACAACTTTGGCCATATAAAACGACCTGTACTCAACACGCAGGCCAAGAGAAACACAACTTGGGCCATATTAAACAGACCTGTACTCAACACTCAGGCCATACCTAAACCATGTTAGTCCGAAATTTTGATATTTGGATTTTACATTCATGACGTTTCCAAGTGTTATATTTAGTTGTCACTGGGGCAACAATAGTGACTAGTGGTCACTGGGGTTACAATAGTGACTAGTGGTCACTGGGGTTACAATATTGACTAGTGTTCACTGGGGCTACAATAGTGACTAGTGGTCACTGGGGTTACAATAGTGACTAGTGGTCACTGGGGTTACAATAGTGACTAGTGTTCACTGGGGCTACAATAGTGACTAGTGGTCACTGGGGTTACAATAGTGACTAGTGGTCATCGGGGTTACAATAGTGACTAGTGGTCACTGGGGCTACAATAGTGTTTAGTGGTCACTGGGGTTACAATAGTAACTAGTGGTCACTGGGGTTACAATAGTGACTAGTGGTCACCGGGGTTACAATAGTGACTAGTGGTCACTGGGGCTACAATAGTGACTAGTGTTCACTGGGTCTACAATAGTGACCAAGAGTGAACCTGTTTATGTTGCCCATGACGTTGTTGTTGTTTTGTTTTTGTTTTAACTCAATTTTAATTTTACACAATTTTTTTTTTATTTATTATTTCTAAATTTTATTATTGATAATAACAAAGAAATTCTTCTTATAATTTTAGTACTTTTATTCAACCATTTCTTTTTGTGTTTAATATATTTGTTTCCCTACATTTCTATAGCACAAAATCTACTTAAATTTAAGATAAAGAGCTCCACAGGTTAAAATAAAATTAATCCTTAGCAGGTCATATTTGTATTGCAGGTTCTATTTGTATTGCAGATTCTTTTTGTATTGTAGTTAATATTTGTATTGCAGGTGCTATTTGTATTGCAGGTTCTATTTAAACATCAGGTTCTATTTGTATTGCAGGCTCTATTTGTATTGCAGGTTCTATTTGTATTGCAGGTTTTATTTGTATTCCATGTTTTTTTTTGTATTGCAGGTTCTATTTGTATTGCAGTTACTATTTATAAATCAGTTTCTATTTGTATTACAGGTTCTATTTATATTGCAGGTTCTATTTATACATGAGGTTCTATTTGTATTGCATTTTCTATTTGTATTGCAGGTTCTATTTCTATTGCAGGTTCTATTTGTATTGCAGGTTCTTTTTGTATTCAAGCTACCAACTTACCCTAAGAAACGTGTTTCCCTGTAAAGTTGTCGTTGGGTCGCTGGTGGTCACATCAAGAAGTTCAGATTGCCTCAGTCGTAAGATCAAGGGTTTGTCAAGAAAGTTCATTTGAAAGGTCAGCCGGTCAGGCATGGATTCGTCTGGTACATCTCTTCTTGTTCTATATCGTGTATTGACCTCGGACACCAGGTGGACAGGTACCACATGGACTTTTGAATGAAATGTTGTATACAGATTAGATAGATAGACAAACAGACAGATAGATAGACAGACAGAGATATAGATAGATAAATAGAGATAGATAGACAGACAGACATGTGTATATATATATATAGAGAGAGAGAGAGAAAGACATAGACAGACAGATAGATAGATAGATAGATAGATAGATAGATAGATAGATAGATAGATAGATAGATAGATAGATAGATAGATAGATAGATAGATAGATAGATAGATAGATAGATAGATAGATAGATAGATAGATAGATAGATAGATAGATAGATAGATAGATAGATAGATAGATAGATAGATAGATAGATAGATAGATAGATAGATAGATTAAAGCGTATTACAAGTTAACAAGATCTTACTGTTGTTGTTTGATCCATCCACAACAGATATACATGTATATATAACACAGAGCAGAAGCAAGACAACTTTACTCATGCATGATATTTTTTCGTTCATTGTGTCTGCAGTATATTTCTTCATGATTTTTTTTCAACTACAATAAAATGTAGAGATCAGAGTTTATATAGTTCAGTTCGCTTGAAGGCAGTTATTGGCGATGATCTATAATTATGTACTATTCTCTTACGTAATATCCAAATAATAACTTTTATTTCTGATTTTCATTTTAACTGATTATAATATGTAGCAACAGTTGTTCGTTTTTTCTTATTTTGATCTTCAAAAAAAAATGTTCAGAGGTGAATCCTAAATGTAGCAAAATATTTTGGTTGAATTATGGGAACCCCTAGATTGAATTCTGTAGTGCTTAAAACATTCATACTAAGACAAGACGGTGTTATGGATGGGTGCGTACGTCTATGTGGCAATCCTCATCTTGTGGCAGTTACAATGTTACAATTTATTACTTACCATTGGACATGACAAAAGAAGTGGACGTGTGGTCAAGCGGCTGTCAACATTGACATTCTACATTTTTCGGTATAAAGCTAACGGACTATAACGGTAATGGTGAATGTTCCTTCCATGTATTTCCTGGTGCATCCACTACATTTAGACGATCGGCTATCTCAGAGATAAAACCTTCCAATCTGTGAATAATGTTGCTCAGTTGAAACGATGTGGCGTGAGTTTACTTTGAAATTAATGAACTGATTGCATTGTCTTTTATATGTGAACCATACTGAACATTGGACATTAAACAATGGACATTTAAAAAATAAAGAAATAATTATTTTTAGCTTTAAGGGTGGAAGTCTGAACGCGCATGATGTGTGAGATTGAAGCCATGCACGTTTCTGAGACTTCATGTTAATTAAAGTGAATTGTAGTTGGGGTTGAGATCTGAATGCACAACAGTCGGGTCGACTAGGGCGCTGGGGAGCAGACGGACGTGAGGGGACTTATCCCAAGTTCTTCACGTTCCGTCATGAATTCATTTTAGAGCTACCAGCCACCGGCAGAGACCAAACACATGTTGTCTTTTGGTTTAGAGATATTATAGTCAAAGTAGTCGTTTAAGTTACTTGCCCTTTTGAGGTTAAAACGACTACATGTTAACAAACAGTAAATGTTGTTGTTACATGTGTCGTGTACACATTTATTGTTGTGTTGAGTGCATCGTGTGAAATCACGTAGCTGGCTAAAATAAAAGTACCTGCTCAAACTCAGTAGTTGATCATACAGTTAAGACAAACGGCCATCAAAGATCACCCATGATCGTGACAACATGGAATCTTTCAGTCAGCTATACAAGCTTTGAAAATTATTTGAGCTGAAGATCACCCAAAAACTAATCAATATATTTTATTAGGGTGTACAGATAAATTATCTATGTAATCTTTTTATTAGGGCTGCTGATTAAAATGCGTTAATTTGCGATTAACCCGTCAAAAAAAATTGAGATAAAAATTTCTAACGTAACAGTTAATTGCGTTAATTTGACCAAAATACTGAAAGTTCACCAAATCGAATTTCACTCAACGATTTGAAATTAAAGTCTGTTCACTTATGAAGTAGATCTACCACCGCTACTCTGTCTCATTTCACACACACCCTCATTCTCAGGTATGTCGACTAAAGCCCCTCTTTTAATATAAAATGACGATGTTTTTGTTATAAGACCCTTCGACAAGTGAACCTCCTGCTCCCTTTCCGGTCGATGTAAAAAGAGAAAAGTTTCATTCACTAGTTTACATTATATACTGTAGTGTATTATTGGAGGTACAACAGTGTATTGTTTAAAATACAAAAATAGTGTATGATGAGCTTCTTTATAGTTATATCAAAATATCGAAATGCTAGAAATTTTGTAGCATCATTTTTTGGAGTGTAATTTTGTAAAGCATTTTGATAATACAGCATCTTGCCGGTCATGTCTGCTACAGCTGTACTAATAGTTTCATATACATGACAGCTGTAATCAATATTTTTCAGAATTATTGTGACACTGAGTTAAATTTAACGTTTTATAATATTGGGCTGTTAATTAATGCAAATAAAGTGCAATCGATGCGTTAAAAAATTAGCGATTACACTTTTAACACAAACACCTAAATGCATAAAATTATACCCGAATCCTGTTATTTCAAAGTTGCAGAAAAAAAAGCAAATAACCAGATCAGACAAGATTAAGGAAAAAAAGAAAAAAAAAAACACACACGAACAAAGAAACTGTCACGTTTACATAGAATCATAGCAGGTATATGACCTTGAAACAATAGGATTGTTATTTCCTAATTCTAATTTTTGATCCTGAATACAATTAGTGAACATCTGCAGTAGCTAGGAAGCTTGATTGACAGGTGTCATGGTTTGGAAACGATGGAACTTGTGTACACTTGTTTTGGGATAGATGTGGTATGGTGGTTGGGTAAACCATAAGTAACGTCATCTAAAATGTATCTGGGTTGGGAAATAGAGAAGAATTAAAAAAAAAAAAAAACTCGTTAATAATAAGTGAGCTACTGCTTTCTGGCTATACTATTATGTAATGAAATAAAAAGCACATATAAGATATTAATGATGTGTGTATTTTTTTTGGATGGGAAGTGGAGGGGGAATGTACGGTAGTGGAGGGTAGGGTAAACAAGACGAAGTGTTACAAAATATGACAGGGAAGGGGGGGAACAGGGGTTGACATACTTCATGAGTTTGGAACTACAGCACGAGAAAAATACATTTTTGGCATTGTTGTGATTAAAAAGAAAACCATTTGCATCGATTGACGTGATTACTACATGTCAATGAACTGGTCTCAATAACTAATTCAATAGACATATATGCTAATACTTAATAAATCTGTTACAATTAATTATACCTCTTTCGTAAATTAATCTAACTTGTTTATCATGTCAATTTAATGCTATGATATTATGACATACTAGCTTGAATACATACAATTGTATTGTATTGTGTCGATTAAAATGTGCAATAATTTGCAATAAAATTTTTAATTAAGTGTTAATTTCGAGCAATATTTGTAATCGAATAGCAGCTGTAATTTATTATATTTTATAAAAGCTCTTAATTGTTTTTTTATTATTAGATACTAAATTGAAGTATGTTTTGGTAAATATTAAGATGTTTTAGATAACATAACACTAATTCATATGTAGATGATTAACTTCCATTTCGTCGAGTTTTATATATATTAACACAAAATGATTTCACACAAATTTTACTTTAAAACCCGAAATACGTTAACTAAATATTTTACTTAATAATAAAATTATAAACCTATGTAAAATAGGTTTAAAAGGCTACTTATAGGCTACACATTAATCGAAGCAATTTTTTTTCAAAATAACTATGGTGTGTAATAAGTATGGTCCGTAATTGTATAGAATGAAACCTGGAGTTAGGTTGGAAGTCACATTTTTTTTTAAAGTTAACATACAAAAGTTGAAAATCTCTAAACAATAATTTTAACTTATGTAAAATCTTAATCTAATACTAGCTGTCTGGGTTTAGCGTTAAAACGAAAGCAAAAACAAGAATATAAAATGGCGTCTTGCCCCGTTTCAATTCGATGAATGTTTTGTTTTTTTAAATCTACAGTGTTAAATATTTTCTGTGTTTTTTAAACATGAAACCCAAATGCCAAAATGTGAAATAATTCCCTATAAATATCTTGAAATTGTAATAAAAATCGGATCTGTCCGAAACTAAAAATAACCTAGCCAACTGATCAAACATAAGGGAATATAACTCTATGCAAAAAGTTTTCACGGTACAGCTAGTTAGAACATATTGTTCATCCAGTGTCTAAAGTGCTATCATTTAACCAGCGTTTTAGAAATATTTCAAATCAATCCCAAGTTTGTCATATGTATTTGTTGTTTTTATAAGAAATGTAAGATTTTTATAACTTTCAAATTTGTCGTTTTGTTATTGTGAGTGGGGTCTGACAATAGATACAGGAATGGGACAAAACTCTTTTAAAGAAAAAAGTCATTTAACAAGGAATCAAGATTTTATCGTAACATCTGTTTCTGATTTTTCTTTATATAAACTATTAAAACTTATTGGCTCGAATTGATAATTGTAAGCTGCCTACCTACTTTTTTCTCACGTGACAATCTTATTTGTAAAGTGGTACAATCAGATATTAGAATTACAAAATATAAACAACGATGAAAAACGTACAAAATGATGTAAATAAAGTGTTTATTTCTTTTATTGTTTAATCATTGGTTATTTATTGGTCCTAAAAAAATAAGATAATTAAGTATACGTGTTGCTTAAGATTTAATATTTCTGAAGACTTAAAAAATGTTGGCTGTGATCATAGTTAAGAATTTCCTAATCTATAAAAACAATTAACTAAGTTGCATCGTTGCTAGGTAACGTATCCAGTTTGTGATCATCTGTGTGAATGTTATGATAAATTATTCTCTAAATGATGTCCGCTTCCTGCACAATTTGGTCCTAGATGTTTTTGTTGTCCGGTGGGTCGCTGTAGTTGGCAGTGTTGTTGTTGTGGTCAGAAACACTTTGCAGATGTCAAACCCTTTGGTGAGGTTCTCTGATCATTTCTTTGTACGTGTGGTTACTGTTGTTACACATTTTATAGTTGTCTGAAGATCTGTTTTAAGTTGGTGGACGTGTTACTCAAGTCGTAAGAGCCGATGTAGTAATGGACGGGTCGGTATAGTAGATGGAAATCCTGTTATATTTTTTATATAGTATTTGGTATTTTTTCTAGACTATGCGAAAACTTGATATATTTTTAAGGGTTTAAGAGAGTGGACGTTTCGTTTTAACCTTTGGTGTTGTGGGACGTATTTTACAGGGTTGATAGAGGTGCTTCTGGTGTTTTTGGATTTGTTGAACGTGTTTTAGATGTTTCTGTTTGTGTTCTGGGATTTGTTAAAGGTGCTTTTAGATTTGTTCTTCTTTGTTTTTTTGTGTATTACGGTGTATTTTTCGGGTAGTTGGACGTCTTTTGGAATTGCTGAATCTATTGTTTTTGGACGTTTTTCTAGGTCTTACGGATATGTCTTTGGAGCTGTAGTATGTGTTATTCTGGTTGTCTGAGGTATTTTCTGGATAGCTGGTGGTGTTTTTTGAAATTTGTGGCTGTGTTTTTGTAGCTGCTAATGTAACGGCTGTCTTAGCGGACGGTGTTGCATTAGAATTAGTCTTAATCGAGACACAGAAACCTCTAATACAAGCCTGCAATGAAACAAAAGTTTAGGGTAATAATAATAATTATGCATACATATCAACTGTTATAAAAGGTGATTGTTAGAAGATTTATCTATTAGCTGGAAAAATTATAATACTCAATGATTGTGAAAGCTGGGCAAGCGGGGAAGTGGAAGTTCTTTCTAATAGAATACAAAAATCGAATGAACTTTCTTAATAATTTTTTTTATCAAGATATCTGAATTGTATTTCAAACCATTTTTTTGCCCTATTCTATCATATCAAATTAATCATTAGGTTATTTACAGATCTTTGTCAGGTAATTTCATAGATATTTGGGAGCTAGAGTCAGGGATTTTCAGAGATATTTGGAGGCCTTGGTCACGTCATTGCCTTGCCATTCCGGACGATCAGTAGTAAACATTCCCTGCTTGTCTCTCCTGTGTTGGCAGGTCTTAAAACCCTTTTATCTGCCATCCTTGCAGATGTTATCGGACACACTCACCCCGCCGCTCTGTAGGCGTGGCAGACATGCACCAGCGCCGCCTACAATAGGCACTGTACATCCCATCATGCTGGAAATGGCGGCGTACAAAAAAACTGAGTGCTCAATTCATGTGTACAATCAAATACAACGGTCGAACTAACTACATATTCTAACTGAGCATAAGAATTTAGCACAGTTTATATATTGTGTAAGCATACCTTGCTATCACCACATGGCGTATATTCTAGTGGACGTATTTTTGTGCAACTAACTTCTTCTGTTTTGAACCTGGTCCTGGTCAATCAACACATCATATTCCCACAAACTGCTGCTTCATCACCATTTGATTCAATTGGCATCTTCTGAAATTCAATATTTATATTTAATTAAAGAAACCCCAGTGTTTTTATTAAACTGTAGATGTTTAACTCCCCTGTTTCAGTTACAACGGCAATTACAGTTTAAATACAATGAAACACATAATAATTGTTACTGGCTGTACCCTGCAAAACATTTGCATAGAGTTATATCCCCTTAGGCTTGATAGGCAGGCGAGGTTATGTGTTGTTTTCGGGCAGATCCGATTTTTTCATGATTGTATTTTAAACTGGAATACTGTTGTAATAATTCTTTACTTTCGATTTAACGCAGCCCCCAAATCGCTATTATTATATTATATGTTACATCAAAATAATATCCATTTAAAGAATAGTTAGTAATATAATTGCTTGAGAAAATAGCAACTTATTTTATGCTAAATCAACAAATTATATTTCTAAAAAAAGATCAATATTGTTTACCAGTATTAAAAAAATGACTTATATTTCAATCGATAATATATTTAACATTCTCAAAATAAAATTGTGATCGCTGCTCAGCTTTTTGGATTAAATCAAGAAGAAGTCTGTGTACTTAAATGGATCCTATTTATTTGGCTAACCTGGTCTGTGGGATAAATATCACTGGGGTTCTCCTGGACAGAAAACAAAAACCATTTTACGACGGTGGTGGTATTGAGGTCAGTGAGGAAAATCTAAGACCATTTTACGACGGTGGTGGTACTGAGGTCAGTGAGGACAATCTAAGACCATTTTACGACGGTGGTGGTACTGAGGTCAGTGAGGACAATCTAAGACCATTTTACGACGGTGATGGTATTGAGGTCAGTGAGGACAATCTAAGACCATTTTACGACGGTGGTGGCACTGAGGTCTGTGAGGACAATCTAAGACCATTGCATTCACAATTGGATAAGGTGGCAGATGTGTCCAGCACTGTCGCAGCCTGCCATTCATGGCAAAAGGATTAGGCACACTACGACCTCCCGTCTGCCCGGGTGGCAAAAGGATTAGGCACAGTACGACCTCCCCTCTGCCCGTGTGACATGAAACACTGTCACAAACCTTATATGACGTTGGTGAAAGTGAAAGGTCTTTGCTTACCTCGCCTTGGTGAAAGTGAAAGGTCTTTGCTTACCTCGCCTTTCCAGCAGCTTGATATGGAATACCCTACTTGACTAGCCAGTTAAGGGGTACTCAAGCCTGTATGGTAGCAGGTTTAATCTGCGTCCGTGTCAGGTATAGGAAAAAATGTGTTAAGTATTAAAAACCTTTTAGTTGGCATGCCTGCAGATCTAGCAGGAACACTCCTCAAACCGCACTGTAGACATGGCAGACCTGCATCAGCACCGCCTATAAAGCCGGTGTGGGAGGCACGGGACACCCTGTCATGCTAGCAGTGGCGGCGCACAAAGATGTTATTGGGGTTTATATATTTATCAAATATAAAATAATTTCAAGACTAACCGGTTAAATTAATATGTTTATAAGTTTTTATTTTAACGTACCTTGTAATATACGTTTTTTGTATCGCTGGCAAACATTTGGCATTGCTGATCTTTGCTGAAGGTTTCACCTGCCCTGTGACCTGCCACTGGAGTGGAGAGCACATCCCAATCTAAGGTGTTTTCTGGACGTGTACAGCTGACTCTTGAATTTTCCGTTGCAAATAATTTAAATTGCAAGGCAGTGTTACCATGGAAACATGTATTTTTATTTTGATTTTGACAATATATTATATACACTGACTTGATTCTATTAAATCAATTGAGCTAGCAGAAAATGAACTAAAAGTGAAATGATCTAACAGTAAAATGAGACAACTGTGAAATTTCATAACATTAAAATGAGCTAAAAGTTAAATTTCCTAATAATAAAGTTACATTACAGTAAAATACTATTAAGGTAAAATGCACGTATAGTAAAATGAGCTAACAGCAAATTTATCTAGCAGCGAAATGAAATAAGCTGAGACATCAGCAAAATGTAAACATGACTTGTCAACTTACTACGTTTGTATTGTTACATTCTCGATCATAAGTGATTGAAAGTATTATGGCTATTGTTCCTCAAACATTTGAAAACCATATTTCTCGAACTTTTGAAAACCATATTTCTCGAACATTTGAAAACCATATTTCTCGAACATTTGAAAACCATATTTCTCGAACATTTGAAAACCATATTTCTCGAACATTTGAAAACCATATTTCTCAAACATTTGAAAACCATATTTCTCGAACATTTGAAAACCATATTTCTCGAACATTTTAAAGCCATATTTCCTCGGACATTTTAAAGCCATATTTCCTCGCACATTTCGTGCTTATTTGCAAAAAAATTGAAATTGTGTTACTGTGATAAGAAACACATTTTGTTTGCATAATTTCCTCGGACAATTTAAAGTTATATTTCCTCGGACATTTTAAAGCCATGTTTCCTCGAATATTTGAAGCCATATTTCCTCTACATTATTAAGCCATGTTTCCTCGGACATTTTAAAGCCATATTTCTTCGGACATTTTAAAGATATACTTCCTCGGACATTTAAAAGACATATTTCTTAAAACATTTAACAGCTATTTTCTCGGATATTTTAAAGCCATATTATATTTCCTCGGACTTTTTAAGGCCATATTTCCTCGGACATTTCGAGCTTATTGCAAAATATTGAAATTATGTTACTGTGATAAAAACAAACTTTGTTTTTATAATTTCGATATTCAAATTTGTCAAATCCCCGAATATGGTTTCTATCGACAGAACGTTGCAGTTCACGATCGCCAAAAGTAAAACAAGAACCAAGCACCCCCGTAACTGCGAAAATTGCAGGAAACTGCCCCATCCTTGCATCCAATGAACTTTCATGGGTGATTTATTTTATTTTACGTGATTATTTAGACGTTTTACGAGCAAGGTGAGATGTACACATGCTAAGTACTACACCTTTAGAACATTCTCCTTTTCAAATCACTTAGATGTAGAATAAACGATCTTCAATTACTTTAATGAGTTACAAAATAGTTCATTTTAAAACAGTCGATAAAAAAACTGTTACAAAAACAATTGTAAAAATCCAATTAAGTTTTTTCGAAAGAAGCAGGGAAATCCACTGCTCCTTTGCTAAGCCTCTCATCCCATCCCTTCCATATACGTAAGAACGTCTTTGGGATATACATTCTAGGCATACTGAGGTGCTAGAGAATTACCGGGCCGACTTCATAGCGAGGTCGTTCAATGCCACTGGATGTTGCAAATTTCATGATACGTATGTTAGAATGCAGTCAGAGCTTCTCGAGTAGGGACATGGTTGTCTGAATGGCAGTTCCTATATGTCGATGGACACGACGAGTTAGATTTCATTGGCTATAAGAGACTTAGTCTCATCCCACAGAGATAAACTTGGAGAGTTCAAAAAGAGGGGTTGCAAAGAATATAAGACAAGTTGAAATATTCGGCATTTTTAAAAATGAACATATTCCATGTAATAAAAATTATTGTTACTTTTTTGACTGTTATTTATATAATAAATTAGATCTGATATCCTGTCATACATAGATTGCGTCAATTATTATCCTAAAGATTATTAATTAGTTGAATATTTCTTCATCTACTTACTTGGCCAGAAAAGATTTGAATGAATCTATGGAGCACCGGGAGAATCTCCAAGGATTGCCTTGGTGGGCGGCGTCCACAAAACGGTGACCTTGGGCCGCCATGACAAATTTGTCGCTATCTTTGCATTTCCCGCCAGTTTGAGAGTCGTGTAAAGATGATATGCTGTTGATATTGAATGAATAAACACTAAATGATTTGAATCATGCACTGTTCTATACTCAATGAACTACTGCTACTATTGATGTATACTGTACTCTATGAACTACTGCTAGTACTGATTTTACTGTACTCTATAAACTATTGTACGCACTGCTAAGTACCCAACTAAATTAACAACTTTATGCACTGCTATGAACCCTACTTATAAACTTCGGCATGCACTTCTATTTACATTACGTTTTGCATTACTGTATGGCCTATTACATGTATTTCTATAGACACTTTGAAAATTAATTTTATGTGCATCAATATATACATATACAACCGCTACTATATTCTATAATATATACTCTCTCTTTATATATATATATATATATATATATATATATATATTAAAAAAAAGTTCACTTAGCCCTATCGGGCCATCGGGGCAGATGAAGTGTAGAATTCATCTGTTTCTATAACCTCGGCATATGAAGGGATTGTGTGGTTAGCACAACGCCCAGCCGCCTTTACTTCCCCAACTTAAAGTCAGGTACCCATTTAAAGCTGGGTGGACTTGTGGGACGACTTTGCACCAAATTTCACCTGGAAAAATTCCATGGGCCTCACCACCGGGGTTCGAACCCAGGACTCTCAGGATGACAGTCGAGTATCTACACCACTCGGCCATCCGTCCCACATATATATATATATATTAGGGTAGCCCAAACTTTTTGTCAACTGTTATGAAGCGTTTTGTTTTTTTGTGTTTCCTTTGACTTCAAAACAGCACAAAAAATTTCATGAATATATGACTCTTTTTAGTACTGCCTCATCGACACCGAAGTTTTAAATCATTTTGAATGAATTTTTAATGTGAGTATAAAGCACACAGAAAATGCTACAAGGTTCTGGAAAGATTTAGAAAAAATCTATACAATGCTAGAAAGTACTGGAAGGTTCTCTGGAATCTCTTGAAAGTTCTAGAAGCTTTTAGAAAAACGTGGAAAACTTGAGGAGTTTTTTTAAAATTCTCGAAATATCTAGAAGTTTTAGTTTTCATATAAATAGCCGGTTTCACCAGTGCATTTCAATTTAGTTATAAAATCAAGTGTTATAAGATCAAATGATGCGGCTTTATAAATATCATTAATTTAGTTATGACTACTAGGTCTAAAATATTTGTTCATTTAATTGGTGAACCATCTGAAGATTTTTTCTGAACGAGTTCTTCCAACAGCGATAAATATTTTTAGTATATACTTTTATTTACAGAAAATTAATAAAGTGCCAAAGAAAGATACTATTTCTGATGTCATGCAAAGACTATTGAGCAACTGGGATAAAACTAAAAAAGGAGCTATCATTAAAAAGTTGTAAGTACTTATTGACAAGTACCGAGAGATTTAGAAGAATGCTAAAAGATGAGGAGAGGTTCAACGTGCAATAGAAGCTGACTTTGTTAGCTTTACATCATCCTTCTTTGACATCGCACACATCTATGCTCACACTATGATCAGAATTGAAGAAGACAGGCTTTTCTTGCATGATCAGCGAGCTGAACGCAAAATGGTAATGGGAACTGAAGACAAAACATTGGCGAAGAAGGAACAGCGAGCTCAGAAATGGAAGAATAGGTTGCTTGAAAGACTTGCACAGCAAAAGAAAAACTTTTGCTGTCATCCATAATCATGCTGACTTCTCAGTACCAAGCAGTAGTGATTGTTCAGAGAAGGAAGACGAAAACAAATTATTTCCAGTGCAGAAGAAATCGACATCAATTTTGCCTAAACGACGTCGCTTGAAAGCGATGGATGATGTTTCTTTGTTGGTGGCCTCTGCTTATGATCGCACTGGAATAAGTGATAATTGGCAGTTCACATCTTTGCTGTGACGAGAATTGGTGATGAAGAAGCAAATGATATTTATTTTACAAGGAGTGGCGTGCGAAGAGCCAGAAAAAACATCGATTAAAAAAAGCAGTTTTTATCAAAGAAATATTCCAAGTTTATGGTCAACTGGTAGTCTATTTTGATGGGAAGTTGCTTCCAGCAATAGATGGTAGTCCAGAGAAGGAATACCGTGTTGCTAACCTCGTCTCTGCATTAGGTGTTGAGAAGCTTTTTGGGTGTGCCAAAAGTTTAAAAAGGGATAGGGAAACTTGTTTCAGAGGCGGTTGCAAATATTTTAAAGGATTGGCGTTTTACAGAAAAGATATCTGCCATGTCATTCTACACAAATGCGACAAACAAAAGCCAAATCAATGGAACATGTGCTATTCATGAAAAGAAATTGAGTAAGAAGCTGCTTTGCTTATCGTGCAGGCATCATATACTTGATATGTGCAAACGTCTTCAAAAAGACATTTGGGGGGTAATACAATTGGACCGGATGTGCTGATAATCAAGCACTTAAAGCGTTTTGGCCAAAAATAAGACAGACAGAATATGCCACGATTCTGAACTGGAGCAAAATATCAAGCCATTAAACGAAGAAATCATTAAATTTTCTTCCAATATCCTCATAATGAAAGACAACTTAAGATATTTGCCACGTGAAGATTACAAAGAATTTCTGACTCTGTGTGTCGGGCCCCTTGCTGGATCCATATGCTTGTTGTCTATGAGTATGATCACCTGCTGAGTTTTGGTCAGTATTTGTATTTTCCCCAGCCACGTGTTTCCATAGGACGCACACAACACAACAAGAAATGAGTACACAACAAATGTAAATACAAAAAACATTTATTTACATCAAAGGACAATCATTGGACCTAAAAAGGGCAAGTAGCGTTAAATGCTACCTTAACACTAATATACAAATTATCTACTAACCAGCGAGACCAAATGGTCCTAAACCTTTGCCGGTAGTTCTATAAGGAACTCAGGACATAGTGTGAGCTTGTCAAACCAGTGAGACAAGAGGTATCCATCATTTATGACATCCATGCCTAAAAAGAACCGTCCAAGCGTCTACATGCCCCTGGTCTGCCGAATTCTACCTAATCAATATGAGGCCCGCATTCCTGTAGAGCACGACCTCTTAGCTGTAAAAGAGCTGAGTCCGTTGCTATACCTCATGGTTACTCACACCGGTCCAACAAAGCTCAGCTCATTTATCTGACACGACAATCATTGTATCGGCTACCAAAACAACAATAATGGTACCCTGAAAAGGGCAGGTAGCTTTATCGGCTACCACAACATTACAATATTAAATATTTATAATACTTCAAGACCGAATGATCATTACCTGGGGCTGGTAGTACTAACAAGAACTCAGGACTGAGCTCGTCGAACCAGTGAGACATGAGATATCCTTAATATGTGACATCCCTGACTTAAGCGAACCGGTTAAGCGTCGACATGCACCTGGTCTGCAGAATTCTACCTAATCAATATGAGGCCCCCCCTGCCCGTAGCGCAGAGCTCTTTGCTATACAAAGAAATTTCATGACTACCCACACTGGCCCAAACAGCGCTCAACCTGTCTTATCAGCCAACGATTAAGTCCTGCCCGACTTTCCTCGCTCACTGACCCACCACGACTGAAAAACTTACTTAAGTCTGAAGCCACGTGCATCACTCCAATCTCGCGTTTCATGCTCGCCGAGACTTCCACTTCGCTGATCAACGGGAAGCGAGCCGTGTAGGCCACACCCATCACGTGTGGTCAGTTGTGAAATTCAAGCGTGGGGCGATAAAGGGACAGAGTGCCCACCCCTCTCCCGTTTGAAGCTGATAAGGGACCAATTCCCTCTCCTGTCTACTTTGATCTTTCCCAAATGACGTCAGACTAAGTGTGTTGATTCCCCTAGCGCTAGACGGTGTTGACCACAGTGCGAACACGTGGGAAGACCAAAGCTTTTGACTATCCCCTTTGTTATCTCCCCCCCTGAGTCGATGACGCAACACGAGGGGGAATAAGGAAAAACGGAGGTCTTGATTTCATCCTAAAAATCACAGAATGTGACTCGCTGAATCTTAACTTCCTGGGAGGAATTCCCCCTTCCGTATTCCAGAAGCTTATCACCATGCAAGGTGGAAGACAGATCAATTGCAGAATTTGGTATCTTTGCTTCCTTGGTTTACATTAAAGCTTTGATTCAGTGTCCCCTTTCAGCAGACGCACCTGCGAATGATCTGGATTTCATCAACCTTCTTATTGATTACATAAATGTTTCTCAATTTCTAAGACTGCATTGGAAACGATTAGCCGACATCTCTGGTATCTTAGCGCAGAACCATTCTTTCTAAACGTGTCTCAGTGGATGAGGAGAACAGCCTTGCTGCTTGCTTGAAGCGATTCTCGGAAAAATCTTCTGATGATCAAAAAGAAGAAAGGTGCATCAGCAGCACAAATGATCCTTCAGCACTTCATAATGTTACATTAAAGGATTTTGTGACCTCGTCATCGCTGCTCTTCTTTAATGCTCTACTGCTTCACAAAAATTTTCTCACGACTGATGCTTCCACCTGACAACAAACTCCATCCTTTTAGAAGGCAACTGCAGAACTTTCCTTGAAAGTTGTCAATGACTGTGCCGAGCGAGGAATTGCACTGGGGTCATCATTCAACTCATTTCTCACCAAATTAGAGGAGGAAAAGCAGTACAGCTCCAATTTGTTGAACAGCGTTGCAAAGAGTTTCCAGATTTAAACAAATCAACTGTGCTGAATAGATCACAAATTGAAGACTTTCAGAACTCAGAAAGCACAGACAAAAAACTTTTATAGTTGTTTTTTTTTGTCAATGGTGTATTAGTTCTCTACAATGCAATACAGTCAGGTTAATGTGTCATGTAACTATTATTGTTTTGCTGTTTAATCCCAACTGTAAAATATAAATTTTGTTTGTATCTAAAAACCAGCATTTTAAACCTTGCAAAATTTTCATTTTATGCAACGGCCGAGTACCGTAAAACACGAGATAACAAGTGCACTGAGGCATAATTCATAAGAGCCCAAATGTTTTAAATCCCAGTGAACCAGAAAACTAAAATGCACATGATAAATAATCATCTGTATTTTTTCCATTATAAATAGTGTCACCCTAATATATATGTATGTATATATATATATATATATATATATATATATATATATATATGAATGTAGCACAACATGAAGCTATTATAGTATAAGACATATATATATATATATATATATATATATATATATATATATACATATATATATATATATGAATCTAGCACAACATGAAGATATTAATACTATAAGACAAAGATGTACTAGAACATGTAAGACCTTACAACAATATATTATATGTAAAAAAATCGTTTTGGTCAATTGTTTCTCACAATGAAGAAAGAGAGAAAAGGAAAAAAAAAGCGACATATGTAATGAATGAAAACTTTCTGACCTGTGACCCAGTTCGTGGGTAGCAATAATAACTGTAAATCCATCCAAAGTATTCTGAATCATGGAGACGCCACTGATATGACACGCTGCCCCCATAGTGGCAAATCCACCTGCTTCCAAGTGCCCTTTCCTAACACATTTTATTTAATAAATAAGTAGATATGTAAGTTTATATATATATATATATATATATATATATATATATATATATATATATATATATATATATGGGTAGCTGATTAGCTGCATTAATGCGCGATTGACGACTCAAAAAATTGCGATTAAAATTGTTAACGCAACAAATAAATGTATGTTCTCTTACTACGTAGCTCTTCCCACCTCCCACCCATTCGCAATTTACGCACACACACCTTCTCTCCCAACTAAGCGGACAAAAGCCGAAGATGTAGTATAAAATGTAGATGTTTTTGTAGGACAGTTGATTTACTGCAAATAACGCATATTTGTGAGATTAATTTTTTTTAACTCAAACACCTAAATGCATTAAATTGTACCCAATGCTGTTATTTCAGAGTTATGGAAAAAAAATCATGAAAAATAATTGATAAATTATCATATTATATAAACCGAAATAGATCACACAAGATTAAAAAGAACGGAAGAAAAAATAAACGAACACATAAACTGTCACGTTTATATAAAATCATAGCAGCTAAATGACCTTGAAACAATAGGGTTGTCATTTCTTACTTCTAATGTATGACACTAAATGATACAATTAGTGAAAATCTGCAGACGTGTGCTGCTAGTTGAAAGGTGCAATGTGTTTGAAATAATGGAACTTTGTGTCAACTTGTTTTGGGACAGGTTATAATGGTTGGGTAAGCCATACGTAATATCATCTTTGTTGGCAGAGAGGCTGCGAAGTGTGTTAATAATGTAACTGGTTTTGGGAAATGGGGTAAAATAAAAAAAAATCGTTAATAATGAGCCAGCGACTACTTCTTTGCTAGAATGTTATTTTATGAAAGTAAAGGTATATGAGATAGAAATGAAGTGTGTATTTTTTTTGGGATGGGAAGTGGAAGGGTTAAATACGGTATTGGAGGGTAGGGTAAACAAAACTTACGTGGGATCGAAGTGTAGCAAAATATGACAGAGATGGAGGAAAGATGGGTTGACTTACGTCATTAGTTCGGAACCTACGGTACGATAAATAAAAACTTGTTTTGCTAAGTTGTTGATTAAAAAAAACCAAATTTGGCGTGATTAATACTTGTCTGTATACTGGTAGGAATAACTAATTCTATAGACATTTATAGTAATGCTTAATAGATCTATTATAATTAAGTATAACTCTTTCGTAAGTTAAACTGACTTGTTTATTATGCCAATGTTATGCTATGATATAAAGACCTACTAGTTGAAATACAAACAAATGTGTTATATTTTGTCGAATAAAGGTTCGTTAATTTGCGATACATTTTTTTTTAATTATGCGTTAATTTCAATCATTTTTTTTAAATTGAACAGCAGCTCTAATACATATAAACTAGATAATAAGCCCGGCGTTGCCCGGGAAATCTAATTAAAATGTGAAACCCTTTCCTAATCAATTTAACTACTGAATTTTTAAATAAGACTAATTAGGCGCTGATTTATGCCACCTTCCTAATGTGCAGAAATGACCTACATTTCACACGTCACAAAATACGTCTACCCGTTTTAACAAACCGAAAAATCACCCAAACCAACTAACCAATCAACCAAACAAACCAACCGATCCAAACAGCCAAACCAGCTAACCAATCAACCAAACAAACCAACCGATCCAAACAGACAAACCAGCTAACTAAACAAACAAACTAACCAACCAAACTAACCAAACCCACCAAATGAATCAAGGCAAACCAACCAACCAAACCAAACACCATTAGTTAAAGATATGAGTGCTAATTTATGTCACCCGTTACGTTTTACTCTTAATTTTCTGAATGTTAAAATCAAAACGAAGCATTAAAAAAAAAAGCTTTTATAAAAATGAACTAAAAGTAAAAAATAACTACTTTATTATTCCATTTTGCAAACACAAATGGAAATTTGCTGTGGCACGATACAGCATCCGCGCAAGGTCAATTCGGCTTTATAAGTAGGAAAATAAAAAAATTGCACCATCGGGAAACGAGATTATACAGGATTTTTATTTAAAGCGACGATGTTCCCATTCTGCAAATTAATTGTACCATTGGGAAATAACGTCATAAATTATTTATAGTGACGGCTTTACCACACGCCACCGCCGGACGGACGACACGATTGTTACTTTATTAGTCGGGTGTATTCGCAGATGTATGTATTTATTTATGTATTTATTTATGTGTATGTATTTCTAGATGTACATCTTTAATTCATTTTTTATGTAAGTATGAATAGGAAGGTAGATGGATAATTATCCAAGCATACAGAATGGCATACAGATAGAGAGAAAGATAGATATCTAGAAAGAAGTATACAAAATACCGATGTCTACAGAATTAAGTAGACAAAATACCACTGTCACGGTTAGTGGTACACAATCTAAAATGAGAGCATACTACTGTACATGGTTGGTGGTGTCATTTGTAAACTTTTTTATAGAAAAAATATTTATTTTGTTTACGTTCAACAAAAGAATATGTACAAAGTCATACATTAGGCTTGTATTCGTCTACTCGATGCAGTATTAGGTTTCTTTGATTCCAAATAATTTTGGTATGCACCCCCCTCCCACCAGTCAGCGGTATTGTATAAATCTAATTTTACTCAGTAAATTTGTTTTATAACGGTAGAACCATACTTTGTGGTCTCAGTTGGAGAGAGTCAAAAGTTTATTCTTTTTTATGCTTGTGTTCCAGGCGATTCCACACTGTTTACTGTTTCAGGCACTTCCACAATGTTTACTGTTTAAGGACATTTCACACTGTTTACTGTTTTAGGCACTTCCACAATGTTTACTGTTTCAAGCACTTCCACACTGTTTATTGTTCCAAGCACTTCCACACTGTTTACTGTTTCAGGCACTTCCACACTGTCTACTGTTTCAGGCACTTCCACACTGTCTACTGTTTCAGGCACTTCCATACTGTCTACTGTTTCAGGCACTTCCACACTGTTTTCTGTTTCAAGCCCTTCCACACTGTTTACTGTCTCAGGCACTTCCACACTGTTTACTGTTGCAGGCACTTTCAAAATATTTACTATTTCTGGCACTTCTACACTGTTTCAGATTGTGCATAGTCAGAGGAGCGCCGTACTACGGGGCAAAGGAGCAAAACATCCGGGTAGCATCTTCTGAGAGCTGGCAGCATCCGTCACAATTGTATATAAGACATATTATTTCTTCCATTGAAAAATGTTATTGCATATGATATCGTGATGCTATACCTAATTAAAGGCATGTAATCGTGTTGTGCGATACCAAATGTAAGACATGTAATCGTGTTATGCGACACCAAATATAAAGGCATGTATTCGTGTTATGCGATACCAAATGTATAGGCATGTATTCGTGTTATGCGATACCAAATGTATATGCATGTATTCGTGTTATGCGTTACCAAAAGTAAACAAACATGTTGACTGTATGTCACATCTTGTATTTCTAAATGATTGAAAAAAAAAAACTATTAAAAATTGCAAAAAAAAAATACATTTGTGCGTAATGTATGGTACAGTTTTATCATTGCACCCTGTAGGTCACATCTCTGCGTACTGCGTATGGTTTTTGTTTGTAATAAAGATAATTGGAGTAGGTGTGGGCGGCGAAAGGCTGTTAGCACCCGGGCGACAGAAAGTGTATTGGGCCAAATTTTAAGCATATGCGTGCTCCCCGACCCCACACCGTTCCATGGATTCTCTTAGCACGCGCTTACTTTGGTTTACGGTTAAACCATGACTAGTCTTAACCAAATAAATCGTCCTAAGAGTAAAATAAATAATTAAATAATTCTTTAAATTCATTTTTTCCGGATCGCATTTTTTAAATAACTGACTGGAGATCCGGGTTTTTTTACAATCTGAAAACGGGAGTGATCTGTTACCCTCGAGGAGAGAGGACGTAGTATTTTGTTTTGCTCTAAGAAAATAATGTAACAGCTAGTTTTCGAGGACAATCTTTTTCAATCCTGTGTAATCCGAGATATAGAGAACATGTAAATGAAAGTTGTAAATGATAAATAATGTATATATTCTTTTTGTGTTTTTTATGTTATATAAAACATTAAGTCAGCAATTGAACTTCTGATTTATTTATGGAGAGTCAGAGAGTGGAAGTCCACGGCTACCATAACACCTCCACAACTAACCCACACCAGAAAACCCGACAATACAACCAACAACTCCGACAACTATTTTCTGACATTTTTCTTTCAAGACGTGATATTGTTAAGGCCATAGAAGTCAGAGCCGTAGTTAACCATTACATTATTTCAAGACGTGATATTGTTTTAGTCATAGAAGTCAGAGCCGTAGTGAACCATTACATTATTTACATTTCCATTATAGGATTTCAATTTCTATTTCTAATCTTTCAACAATGGTCATTTCAGAGGTTATTGTGGCGCCCAACTCCCAATATGAAAAGGTGCATAGACATTTTGCAGCGTTCTTTTATCGACTCTCCCTAGTTTGTCGTCTTATGCGGCCACACTACGCACTATACCTTCCAACGGGAGCATTAATGAACTATTGAATAAATAGCTCGAACTCGACACAAAATAAACATTATACTGAATGCGCATTGCCCATTGAAATTGATTATATTGAATGCAATATTGTGTATTATTGTAATTGTGTATTAATATCTAATTGGTAAATACATAAAAAGAGATTTTTTTAATAGCAATGCGCTCTGTGTGTAATAAATATGATGTAGAGCTCACCGTGTAAACAGCATGTAATGGTCACTCAGTGGAATCTTGGTCGTCCTCAATTTTTTCTCTACCCAATAACTTAGTTTTTGAAGTGCAATCATCTCTTCAACTTTGTCTTTGCTTACTTTTGTAACGTCGGTTAGAAAGAATTTTTCCGAGGAGTTCTGTCCAAGACAAAATCCAGAATTAATCCTGGCAACAGTGGGAAGGTGACACCCTGTTTAAAACTAATTACGCTGGGAAAACTGAAGGTGGTTCATCATAGACTGCGGTAGTAAATAAAAAAATAAACCGGCAAACAAATATATATATATATATATAATATAAATAAAAGCAGCGTGGGTTCTGCTTAAATTGAAAGTAAGTAAATAATTAATACAAAATACAGCAGTATTCCAGTTTTTTAAACAATCATGAACAAAATCGGATTATCCCGAAACCAAAAATAACATAGCCTACCGACCAAGTCTTAGGGGATAGAACTCTATGCAAACGTTTTGCAGGGTACAGCTAGTAGAACATAAAACATATGAATTCCAAGGTGGCTACGACGGAGAGAAGAATTAAGAGACCCATCACCTGCAGTGTCACTGAAATCATTTATTTAATAGAAATAAATTAAATTAAATGAACAATTGGGCAATTTAAAATATAAAGCATTTACGAATGGCTTTGACCAAGAGTAATTTGTAAAGCAGAATGATAATTATATTAAAAAATTGTTTATTATTTTTGGATAAATATGTAGAAAAGTTTTTAAAACCAAAACAAATTGAAAAAAAATTAAGAAACATATAGAATATAATTCTTCCTGCGGGAAGATTATTTATTCCATAAGTTTCACAGATTTTTTTTTCTGTTAGTTGTGACATTTATTGGGTATGTTATTGATGGCAAACGTTTTTGATGTTATTGTGTGACACTTTTTAAAACAAATCGCCATTTTGACTCATGTTATCGGTCTACCTATAGAGGTGCAGGGACAGGTACTAGACTGTCAACTTGATGGTCCATGGATTAATCTCCGATGAGGACCAATTGTTTTATTTAAGTCATGGTTAAAGTCCCCACTACGTCTCACGTGGATCATCTATGCCAGAGGTTCTTAAACTTATGTGCTCCGCGAACCCCCACTTGAACAAAATTTTTTTGACGGACCCCATCCCAACTTTAGGTACTTTATATATGTATATATTTTACGATGATTTTTTTTTCAAATGGCTTTGCGGACCCCCAGTAAAGGCTTCGCGGACCCCCAGGGGTCCGCGGACTACAGTTTAAGAACCTCTGATCTATGCCATTGTCATTGCATTAACGATATTGTGGGGATGAAAGATTGGGCACCATAAAAACTGTGCCATAAGTGGATATAGGAGATTTCATATCATCCTTACAGGGACTTCACACACACAAACACTTTAATAGACGTGAAACAAAACGTATCATTGCTAAACTCTCCGCTTACTTACAGTTAAGACTTTCAGAATTGTTACTCTTGTTGCTATGGAAATATCTGGATCATCGATGGCTTGGTAATTAGCATTGATCTGTTAAAAACAAAATGTGGTGTTTTTAAATAGTTCATTAATAAAAAATGATTAATAACTCGCTAAGTAGGGACCTGTAGGCCCAGTTAAGCTGTGTCTTCCGGAACTTAGGCCAAGTCAAGCTGTGTCTTCCAGAACTTAGGCCAAGTCAAGCTGTGTCTTCCGGAACTTAGGCCAAGTCAAGCTGAGTCTTCCGGAACTTAGACCAAGTCAAGATGTGTCTTCCGGAACTTAGGCCAAGTCAAGCTGTGTCTTCTGGAACTTAGGCCAAGTCAAGCTGTGTCTTCCGGCTCTATAGAACCAGTCAAGCTGTGTCTTCCGGTCATGTAGGCCCAGTCAAGCTGTGTCTTCCGGCCATGTAGGCCCGGTCAAGTTGTGTCTACTTGAACTGTATGCCCAGTCAAGCTGCGTCTACCGGCCCGCGCTCAGCCTTTTTCATAAGTGACCATTACATTTAATGTATTCTTGCTGGTGAAATATCTCTTTATGTCTCCCGTAGTGTCTCCAATGGCCATTGCATTGTCGTTTAAGGTAGGGATGACAATTTAAAAAAAAAAACAAAAAAACTTCATACTGTGGCTAAAAGTATCTAATATTTAAACATCTCAACCTTACATAGACTTTACAGATAAACTTCTCATCATTACAAACACTTAAAAGATCAACACCACATCCTTACATAGATTTTAAAGATAAACATATCATCCTTATGTTAACTTTACAGATATACATCTCATCCTTACAAGGACTTTAAGATATACAACTCATCATTATGTAGACTTTACAGATATACATATCATCCTTGCTGAGACTTTACAGATAAACATCTCATCCTTAACATATACTGTACAGATAAACATATCATCCTTACATAGACTTTACATAAACATAATGAGAAACAACGAGAGAAAAAAACCACATACAGTTAATGAAGGGGGAAATGAGAGAAATAAAGAAGCTTGACATAGGGAAATAAAAAAATGAAATCAAAGGGTTGATATTTATACTGAGATTTAAAGGGAGTCTACTCACGCCTTCTGCAACAAAAGTGTACCACAATCTCAGCTTAGACAACCCATTTATCTCCCCATACAACGTGATCCAACTGAAAATTATTTATCATATAATATGTACACCTAAAAATATTATGCAAAAAAAATTGAATGTGAAGATTTACATTTCAAATTTTTTTTTATAACTCGGAATTACACGTTTTTTTTTTATTAATATTGAGTTGAAACAACACGGATCTTTTAAAAGGTGAATAATTAGGCAAAAAATGTAATTACATTTTGTAATATTTCACTTAGGGTTACACAAACTAATTAATTGTAAGTGTAATACGGTTACAAATATTATTATAGGTTGTCAAATAGCACCTCGATTTCCCGGCCAACGCCGTGTATTACGACTAGTGTTTTATAAATTGAAACAATATATTATTTTTTTAATAGTGTATTTCAAGTGAAATACAACAGTGAATGAGTTTGGATGTAAAACATAATATATAAAGTATTAATGTATACTCTTCATAAAAGAATTATTGTATTAAACACATTAGCAGGATAAAAAGAACTACTTGAACGTAGAATATTGTGTTCGAGACAATAGTACGTACTTCAGATATTCCAAGTATTCCACTATGAATGCAATTTCAATGACGTGTTGAGTGACAGCTCGTCTGCGCCTGTTTCCAGGATGTTGTTCAGAAATGCTGTGCTCAGTTGTGTGCATAATTTCTGGTTTGTCAGTAGAAATTATTGTATGTACGATTCATAAATATTCAAGTGATCAAACATTGAGGAATTCGACAAAACAACAGGGGGAAAAAAACACATTTTTTGTAACAACAATCTAAATACTGTACCCTGCTTAATAATACAACTTTAAAAATTGGGGTTTATTTATTTTTAATTGCTACTTGTCAGAGCCGAACTTAATATATTTTATTACAGTAAAAGTAAAAAAATTCATATTTGGTCTAATTTTTTTGCATATAGTGAAAAATCTGGCAATTACTGAAAATGAGTAGCTTTAACAGATATGACATAAAACTGAAACCGGGAAACTTGTATATTAACTTTATTTAATGGAACCAAATTGATGTGAATATTTCTAATATCATTGTATATAAGACAATATATATATATATATATATATATATATATATATATATATATATGATTGTATTAGGGCTGCTGATAAAACTGCAATAACGCGCAATTAACGCGTCAAAAAACACGTTGCGATAAAAATCTTTAACGCAACACCCGTTTGCGTTAATTTGACCAAAATACTGATAGTTTAGAGTAGCGCCAGAGCGATAAATGACCGAATTTCACTCTTTAATTTGAAGGTAAGGTCCGTAAACTTACTACGTAGATCTATCATTACCAACCCGTTGCAATTTACATATTCACACCTTCCCCAAGGTATGCTTGTTATATAATACGACAAGTAAACTCCCTGCTCCCTTCCAGGTCGATGTAAAAAGAGAAAAGTTTCATTCATTAGTTTACATTATATCTGTAGTGCATTGGAGGAGGTAAATGAACTACAATCGTTTAGTAAACCTGGTTATAATTAGGTTACAGATTTTTTTTTTCACATTATTTTTATCGTATTTGAGAATACAATTTCTTACTGGTCACGTCTGCAACAGCTGCACTAATAGTTTCATATACATGACACCTGTCAAACAATGACTAGACTATGCTGATGTAAAAGAATCTTGAATTGATAATGATGATAAACAAACATCAGAACAACCACGAAGGAAAGCGCGAATGAAGGAACTCAAGAAAGCGATTGTTCAACAATGAAGTGAAAAAAAATAACACTGTTTCAGTTTAGTAAACTGTTCTATCAATCAAATTTACTATTTAAAGATGTCATTTTGATTAAATAAAAAATGTTATAAAAAATAAATTAAGTATTTTGTCGATTATATATGCATTCATTTGCGTACATTTTATTTAATCATGCGTTAATTGCGATTACCTATTTTAATCAAACAGTATCTATAATATATATATATATATTTATTTATTTATTTATTGAGTGCAAGAATGAACTGCTTACATTTCAATAATTAGCAGAGTGAACAATTTAGCAATTCTATGTGTGTGTGTGTGTGTGCGTGTGTGTGTGTATGCATGTTATAGCAAAAAGTTGATAAATTCAACTTAATTGATCAACAAAAAGTCAATGCAACAGATTCTTCGAAATTGCCATAAACGGTCTTGCCGAATAGTGGGGGAAAAAAACAATGTTCTGGAGTGACACCACATTTTTAAATGTATTACCACTCAATGTTACAAACACAATTGTGAGCAAAGAATATATAAAATAGTAAAATACTTACCTTTTTCTTTATTCACTGTATCTCCTTGAAAGTTATGTATTTCATAAGATCCAAGGGAACTAACTATTGTATGTAACAGTGACATAGTAGTATTAGTCTCCAACTGAGTAGGTTTGATGTCCCATCCATCACCAAACGCAGTGAATTTACCAGTCTTCAAAAATGTATTACAGTATATATTAATGAAAAAAAAAAATTCCTTCGATTTTGATAAATTCTACAACTATTAATAGAGATAATATTGACTAAATAAAGTATTGGGTACCATGAACTTCATCCGCTCGATATACCTGGTGTGTAAAGTCCCAGTAATTATGAGATGCGATCCCGAAGGTTCCATAGTTCACTTCTTTCATCCCCACCACGGGACACATAGCGGGGACTCTCACTCTGACCTGAAACATCCATTGATCCTCACCGAGATCGAACCATGGACTCTCACTCTGACCTGAAACATCCATTGATCCTGACCGAGATCGAACCATGGACTCTCACTCTGACCTGAAACATCCATTGATCCTGACCGAGATCGAACCATGGACTCTCACTCTGACCTGAAACATCCATTGATCCTCACCGAGATTGAACCATGGACTCTCATTTTCCTGGTAACTCTCCTGTTTGTCTGTTCTTTATTTACCTTGTTGTACTATGTGTTCTACATAAGCAAGCCTATAGACTATTAACATATCATTCTATGGTTCACGGTCTGATACATACATACACCCAATCTGGTTAATGTAATGTTTATAAATAGAATTTTTTCACCGGTTTTTAGCCTGATAGATTTTATTTAGTGATAACCTTAACTATGAGCACACAAACACAGGAAGTAAAAAAATAATCTCTTGTAAAAACAATGCTTAAGATCTACGGTGCTATTCAAAGAAGTGGTACATAATGGAACTATCCTAATAGATAGGGAAAACTAGCCGCCCACCCAGGCCATCCTCTTAGGAAGGGGCCGCTTACAGTGGTAATTTCTATTATACCTGGTGCTGAGATTTCTTCATTCAGGCTCTTTTGTGTCCCAAATGGTATTTTAAGCCTGTAACTAAGGACATGATAGTAGCACCCATAGATATATAAGACTAGATCGCTTATGGGCTATGCATAGACATATATTGCGCGGACGCTAACTTTAAAAAGAGAAGAGTACAATTCTGTATAACCTGATGACGTAGTACGCATAGAAACCTTAAGTAACCGAAATAAATAGCAGAAGACATTTTGCATTGTTTTCCTTGACAAATTTTCAAAAACTTTTTTTTTCGATTAACTTTGAATAAAATGCCTTCGTGTTGTGTACCCGGTTGTTTGATTATATTATTACTAACCGTGAAATATAATTTTTTCGGACACATCAGTTGATTTTAAAAGCGCCAACCTCTAGCATGAATGGGGATATTTTTTTTATTAAAAGGAAGGAAATCTTTTTCGGTGAAAAATAAAGAACTGTACAGAATATTACTCTTCTCTTTTTAAAGTAGCGGTCTCGGATACAACACTTTTTCGGTCTCTATTAAATAAGCATAAGCGATCTAGTCTTATATATCTATGGTAGCACTGGATCAAAATTATATTATTTAGTAACGGGTCGATTTATTGGTCTTTGAAAGCCCCTCTTCCCTCTGAACGCAAACTTTACTTTTGAATTTGTGTCTCTTTTTTTTTTTAAAGAGCCATAAGCATACCTTAAATTCGCCGCTGTTTTGCCTTTATTATTTTTGTAACTACTCACCAGATTATACTTGCCATTATTTCTGTGAACTATCAGTGTTGAAGACAGAGACAGATCTGTGTAGACAGCCGAGTCCTGCGGAATCAATGACATCATAACATATTCAAGGGCACGACAATAAAATTCGCTAGTATTTTTTAATAATATTTTAAAATTAACAAGTGTCTAAGGAAAAAAAACCTATCCTGGAATTCAATTATATCATTGAAAATTATCTTCAAGAATTCAATAACTGACTCTGAAATATTAAAATAGTAAAACTTGCTATTGCGATTTCTATCCGCAATTTGATTTTTACAAGAGAGTTGATCCCTTTATGGGTTGCCACATGTTTTGAAAATAAGTAAATCGCCTATCGTTATATATATATTCAAAACAAACCTTGTTTTTCTTCAAAAGAATGAATTTGTCAGTAAACATGTCTGAATTAAACATGTATTATACATGTATCCCAATATTTAATGCAGCAATAACAATTTTAAAGATTTCAGCAACATTGGAAACAGACTTATTATTCCATTTTAATGGATAAAACAATGGTCGCATTCTGGTTTTTTTTACATAGTAAAAGTTATATTAGGAACCGCAGAGCAATCAATTTGACAATAATTATTGAACTTAAGTAATAATGTAATATTAGTAGCGGCAAAATGCTTACCGAAGAGTCACATTTGTATACTAACGGAAATAATAACAGACAAAATTGATTGAACTTTAAAAAGAAAAATATTTTTGTGTCGATTTAACTTGCCATAATTAAGATTCAAAAATGTTATTGGAAAGCAGACCTCATATATATACATGCTCCACACACACAAATATACATACAAATGTATATATATGTATAAATACATATGTGCATATATACGTATATACATACACACATACACACATACATATATATATATACACAAATACGCACATAAATAAATATACACACAAATACGCATATACATATATATATATATATATATATATATATATATATATATATATATATATATATATTTACGCAAAAATACACACATACATATATATTTACACACACATACATACATACACACAGACAAATATACACATATGTTTTATACACTGATATACACACATACTAACTTATGCACATAATATAAATACTATAATATCTGTTAGGCAAACAATTTATGTAATAGACATATATGTGTAAATATAAAAGCTATATAATTGTGTATTAGTTCTAATAATATGATCACGTAAACTATATTCAATAAACTCAAAGTCCCATAAAATAGTATCGTCTGATGATGATCGGCAACTCAACACTGCCTGATGTATTATTACATTTCATTATATTTCAATTTAAGGCGCGAATGTATTAAAGACATTGTAAGGATTGGACGTTGACCACTTGAGCCCTTTAACGAGTAATGGACACATATGTATTGTCTGCTACCAACTCTCAAAATGTTTAGGTAGAGGGCTTCACCATCAATTGAGATCGAAGGTTTTATTTCTATTTTGACCTGAAGAAATCTTTAGTTTAGTTGGCTGATCCATAACAATCTAACTTCAAATTAAATTTAGCAGCAAATGTGTGCGAGGTTGGATTTTCGCCTATGTTTAAAGTTATATATATATATATATATATATATATATATATATATATATGTATATATATATATATATATATATATATACAATATTATTGGCTATATTTCAAGTATGAATGGTCATTTCCTGACCAGACTAAAGAGGGAAGTTAGTGGGTGGTGCGAGATAATGTTTGAGTATTTCTTGAACTGTGTGTATAAATAACACAAAGAAGTGAAACTATAAAATAAACATAATGTTCTGCATTATAATTTTAAAATTAACTTTCAGAAAAAACATGTTTAAAACTTGTATAGGGGTGTGTCTTTGTTTATTCAAACTGTACACGTACTTCCTGTCTATTTAAGCCCCTCCCCCCACATCTTGTTTAAATCTGTTAGTTTTTTTTTAAGTCGCTAATGTGGATGATAGGTTTTTATTATAATCCACTGGCTGGATTTTTACTTTTCATATCAGACCTTAGAGATCCCCATGAGTGTGATTATGATTCGTGTTTATAAAGAATCAATACATCTGACTATAGCTCTTAATCTATTAGACAGCAATTGAATCGGACTATTGATGTGTCGATTCTCTTAAATAAACACAGTGTTTGTGTATTACGTCACTACACATACTTTCGTTGCCAGAACTCTAAACCATCAATTATCATCATCGAGCCATATGGAAGACAATATTAACCCCCAATATTACCAGAATTAAGCAAGGTCAGTATAGATAGCGCGTAATACAATCGTCGAAAGGCACCTAGAAAGTACCGATAATCTATTAATCCAAAGGTTATTAAAATGTTGGTTGCAATCCACGGACCAAATTTAAATTGGTCTTACTAGATTAAAATTTTTGATTGATGGTTTAGGAATCAATCATTACAAATCTATCTATTTATATCATTTATAATTAAAAGTTTATCTGCTGTAGCGGTTCTACAACTTGTACGCATTACGACCCAACTTGACACCTGTTTCCGTTTCCCGATCCACTTTAACAAGACTTTTTTTTATAAGATTGGTTCCCCTACCAAATAAAACCACAATAAAAATAAATTTACTAACAAGTCACATAAATATATAAATCTCCCTTTTACTTTTGAGATTTACATACTTATGATTGTGTATCATAAAAAATCGGAAATGTAAATGACCTTAGTAGTAAAGTTCTCTTAACCTTTTCGATGCTAAGCTCTCTAAATTTGCTGTCTTTCCCAGTGCTAAACTCCGAAATACAAAATTTTCTTCCTGTGCTGAGTTATTTTTCCGACCTCAGGTGACCCCAGGACACCAACGTTGTTGGTCATTTTTAGTATACCCAGAATATTTTTATCAAAATTGGTCTTGTTCTTTGTTTTTTATACTTTTGCTTTGACTTTTTATAGTAGGCTATGTTCAACATTTGTCATTTTTGTTTTTGTTGTTGTTGTTTTCACAATTTATATTAAATCTTTTTTTATAATTTACTGCTTTTCATAAAACTTGTCTGACATGATTTTTTAGCGTGTATTGTCACTAGCTCTCGCCCAACGTTGCCGTAATTGCACTTAAGCCGTTTAGGTGGAGTGTGATGGGAGTGGCCAGCAAATAATGGGGTTTGGTAATATCACTGTCTGTATAATTATGAACGTTTCAGGATGTTTGGGAGGAGCGATGCTAACACGTAGAAGAGATAGATAGATAGTTAGATAGAAAATAAAATAGAGAGAGAGAGAGAAAGAAAAAAAAATAATTCGATTTTTTTGTTGAAAAAGGTCACCCACAAACCAAATATTCGAAGTTACCATACTGGCGTATGGATACAATCTCAAACAACTTTATGATTGTTAGTTTTGTATTATAATTTTTTTTTAATTAGATATTTAATATGTCCGAAAAAACTATTTAAGCATTTAAGTCCCTAAAGGTTCATCGGGTTAGATGAATTCATCTGTTTCAGTAACCTCGACATATGAAGGGATTGTGTGGTTAGCACAACGCTCAGCCGCCTTTACTCCCCAAACTTAAAGTCAGGTACCCATTTAAAGCTGGGAAAACTTGGGGACTTTCACTAAGATATTAAAAAATCACAAGGTAATCACTCAGGTTCTAACTCTGGACCATTTAGGTGGACAGTCTAGCGCTCTACACCGCACGACCCCCACCCGTCCGCAAATGACATATATCAATTCTCAATTTTTTAAATACAGAATTTTAATTTTACCGCCTAAAATTTGTCCCTAGCCTACAGAGGGTCGCGATTGACCTTTCCGAACCTCCATTCTGGTGATGAGAGTAGGTAAAGGCAAAAGAAGTGTTTTGTAAGTCATTTACTAAAACTGTCCCTGTCAGAGATTGAAAGTGCAATATTTAAATTACTATAAAAGGTAAATTACTAATCACTAAGTAGTAAGTGTCACAACTGGCATAGATAAATGTCTAAATGTTGATGACTCAAATAGTGAAAAGTAATATGACGATTGAACTCAGAGTAGTACAAAATGTAAACAAAGCCGAGTTACATCAGCCCAATAATCAGGTATTTCAGGTATCATCGATGAAAAGTTCTTTGGGTGAGGAAAAAAAAGTAATCCTTTTAACTGAAACCATAAACAATAATCCTTTGTACGGTGGTTCTCAAACTTCTGTGATCGATACCCCCGTAAATAACACAACGGTTTAGTGACTTACTTTGAAGAACAGAAAATACAAATGATTTAAAAAAAAGAATTTTAAAAAATTAATATTAATTAATATTCTCGATGAAGAATTCACTAAAATTGATGGCGACCCGTGGCTGGATCCACAGTTGTGCTATGTTTATTTTCACAACGGTTGGATGGCGAAAAAAAAATTAGGTGGCGAGAACAAATTAGTTTTTATAGTTTGTAAGAATCGATTCTTGCGTGTACTGCGACATTTGTATTCGTCAACCATGACATCCTACAGCTGCCAAGAGAAACACAACTTAGGCCGGATAAAACAGGCCTGTACTCAACACGCAGACCAAGAGAAACACAGCTTGGGCCAAATAAAACAGGCCTGTTCTCAACACGCAGACCAAGAGAAACACAACTCGGGCCAGATAAAACAGGCCTGCACTCAACACGCAGGCCAAGAGAAACACAACTTGGGCCAGATAACATAAGCCCGTGCTCAACTTGCAAACCATGTTTGCCGAAATTTTGATATTTGGGTTTTACTTTCCGGACGTTTCCAAGTGTTATATCAAATGAGTTAGATAAGTGACTAGTGGTCACTGTGGTTAGAATAGTGACTAGTGGTCACTAGATTAGACTAGTGACTACTGGCCACTGGGGTTAGAATAGTGACTAGTGGTCACTGGGGTTAGAATAGTGACTAGTGTTCACTGGGGTTAGAATAGTGACAAGTTGTCACTGGGTTAGAATAGTGACTAGTTGTCACTGGGTTAGAATAGTGACTAGTGATCACTGGGGCTACAATAGTGACTAGTGGTCACTGGGGCTACAATAGTGACTAGTGGTCACTGGGGTTATAATAGTGACTAGTGGTCACTGGGTTAGAATAGTGACTAGTGGTCACTGGGGTTACAATAGTGACTAGTGGTCACTGGGGTTACAATAGTTACTAGTGGTCACTGTGGTTAGAATAGTGACTAGTGTTCATTGTGGTTAGAATAGTGACTAGTGGTCACTGGATTAGACTAGTGACTAGTGGTCACTGGGTTAGAATAGTGACTAGTGGTCACTGGGGTTACAATAGTGACTAGTGGTCACTGGGGTTATAATAGTGACTAGTGGTCACTGGGTTAGAATAGTGACTAGTGGTCACTGGGGTTTGAATAGTGACTAGTGGTCACTGTGGTTAGAATAGTGACTAGTGGTCACTGGGTTAGAATAGCTAGTAGTGGTCACTGGGTCTACAATATTGACTAGTGATCACTGGGGCTACAATAGTGACTAGTGGTCATTGTGGTTAGAATAGTGACTAGTGGTCATTGGGTTTACAATAGTGACTAGTGGTTACTAGTGTTACAAAATTGACGAAGAGTGAGCCTGTATGTGTCGCCCATGAGTCTACGCCATATTGTTGTTGTTATCTTTTGTTTTTAAATCAATTTTTTTTCATTTCTATTTTTTTGGTTATCTATATTATAACTAAAGAATTTCTTCTTATAATTTGTATCAGTTTTATTCAAATATTTCTTTTTGTGTTCAATTCATTTGTTTCCCTACATTTCTAAAGTTTACACAAGGTCTACTTATATTTAAGATAAAGAAGGCCATTGGTTAAAATTAATCCTTAGCACGTCAGGAGAGAAAGGTGGGCCCAGCATTTCACAGAAATTCTGAACAGACCCCCACCAAAACAGCCCCCTACTAAACCATCAGCAGACATACTTCTAGACGTCAACACCAACCCCCCTCACCCCTACTAAAGTGGAGATCACTAAGGCTGTAAAGAATATCAAAGCAGGCAAAGCCGCAGGCCCAGACGGCATACCACCAGAAGCCCTGAAAGCCGATGTCCCCACAAGAACCAACATGCTTCTGCCTCTGCTACAGAAAGTCTGGACACAAGAACAGGTACCTGCTGAATGGAGACAAAGACACCTCGTCAAGCTCCCCAAGAAAAAGGGACCTATCCAGCTGCAACAACGGGCGAGGCATCATGCCCCTGTCTATTCCCAGCAAGATCTTGACGCACATTATGCTAGAGAGATTAAAGGAGGCTTTAGACAAGAGTCTAAGAAACGAACAGGCAGGCTTTCGACAGGACAAGTCGTGCACCGACCACATCGCCACATTGCGCATCATTATAGAGCAGTCCCTTGAATGGCAGTCTCCACTCTACTCAATCTTCGTGGACTTCGAGAAGGCCTTCGACAGCGTGGACGGGAGGTTGTCTGGAACCTCATGGCACACTACGGGATCCCACCCAAGTTCATCGCCATCATCCAACAAATGTACGCCAGTTCCACATGCCAGGTTATCCACAAAGGCAAGCTGACGGAGCCTTTTGAGGTCAGGACCAGAGTGAGTCAGGGCTGCTTGTAGTCGCCGACCATCTTCCTTCTGGTAGTGGACTGGATCATGAAGAAGTCCACCGAGAATGCAAACACAGGAACTCGATGGACCTTCACCAAGCAGCTTGAAGGCATCGACTTCGCGGATGACGTCAGCCTACTGTCACACAGGCAACAAGATGTACAACAGAACTAAATAGACTCGAAGATAATGCAGACAAAGTTGGGCTCAACATCAAAATCAAAAAGACAGAAACCATACGGATAAATAATAATCAACAATATCCAATCCAACTACAAGGATCCAACATCGGTGATGTGGATAATTTTGTCTACCTGGGCAGTGTGATGAGCAAAGATGGAGGAACAGACGAAAAAATCAGAAACCGCACCAACAAAGCCAGGCACACCTTCAATATACCCTGCGTCCCATCTGGAACTTTACCGCACTTTCCGGGCGGACAAAAGTCCGAAACTTCAATACCAACGTGAAAGCAGTCCTATTATATGGTTCAGAAGCATGGAGATTGATTAAGACAACCACCACCAAACTGCATGTGTTCACCAACAGATGCCTCCGCAATATCTTACGCATCAGATGGCCAGAAAAAATCTCCAATGCCACCCTGTGGGAAAGAACAAATCAGACCCCATCAACCAAGAGATCAGAAATATAAAATGGGGCTAGATAGGCCACACTCTGCGCAAGAGCCCAGACAATGTCACGAAGGCAGGCGCTAGAGTGGATCCCGCAGGGAAAGAGAAGAGCAGGCAGGCCAAAGGAGACTTGGAGACGCTGCACTGAGCGAGAGATGAAGGCAGCTGGATGGACGTGGGCTCAGCTGAAGAGAGACGCCCATAATCGAGTCCGCTGGAGGAGCGTTGTTGCGGCCCTATGCTCCCAATTGGAGTCAGAGGATTAAGTCAAGTATTTCAGGGTCTATTTATACATCGGATTCTATTTGTATTGCAGGTTCTATTTATTTTGCAGTATTTGTATTGCAGTTTCTATTTGTATTACAGGTTCTATTTGTATTGCAGTATCTGTATTGTATGTTATATTTTCTATTTGTATAGCAGGTTTTTTTGTACGCAGTGGCCTCGAATACGACCGGGCGTGCTACGTATTTTTTTCCCCGAGACACGACCAGCAAACTTTGATGACGTCAGTAAACAGAATGAATGAGAACTCTTATTTACTGCAGACTTTGATGACGTTATTTGCTGCTAATAGTCGGAGATATTTTCATATTTGGCTTTAATTTTTTTTCGGGTCTGTCCAAGCCTAATAAATAAAATCATTTGCTGTTAATAATCGGAGATATTTTTATAATATTTTTTTTAAATAAATACGGCTTTGAATTATACATTTTAGTTGTCAGGATATATGCCTAAGACTAAGAGTAAAGATGTGCACATGCACGGCAGTTATTCTTTATTACTTTTTTCGGGTCTGCCCAAGCCTAATAAAGTCGGACGAATAAAACAAAAAATTATGAGCTAAATTAGAATCTATCATAACCCCCCCCCCAAAAAAAAAAAAAAAAGCTAACACTCGTTAATTCGTCTCTGTCAGTATTTGGTTCAATTCTCGGCTATAAATGATTCCCCATCCCTTCTATTTTTGTTTCTTAATCTTATTATTATTGAGTAAATTTGAAATATGTAGGCGTCTCTGAATTTTTTTAAAGTGTGACGCAAAAATGATGGTAAGGAAAAGTTATGTAATATTTAGCCTTAGGACTAGCTATACCCTGCAAAGAATTTGGAGGAAGATAAACTATTGTAAAGCCATTGCCGAACCTAGGATTTGGGGGCCTTGCATTTTGACATTCGATACCATGACATGAGATTATGTACTTAATATTTAATGTAAAAAATAAATATTGGGGTCTCCCTTCAAGCTGGAACCAGGCGGGACTTTCGATTTTGGACCCCCCCTCCTTGTTACGCCTCAGTGTTCAGCTTTGATACATATGTTCAAAATATTTTTTTAAGTCAAGAAATAGTTAAAAATACCTTATTATTTGTTGTTTCTTTTTTTTACAACATCATAAAATATACATTATTTCAATTAAAAAAAAATGACAAAGATATCTAGTTAGTAAATTTTCATTAAAACAACTAAAAGGATACATTCTGAAAAAAAAACACAATATAAAAAGTTATGTTTCTGGGAGGAATCGAACCTGGATAAAGTCAGCATAGAAATGAGTCGCGTCCAAACAGCTTAACCATTGTGCCAGCAGATCACACAAGCAAAAGTACAACTTTAAGGTATAACTAGAAAAAATTGCTCGTTCCCGCGAAAAGAAAATAACTTTAAATCATAAGAGTTCTATCTGTTTACTGAAGTCATCAAAGTTTCCTGGTCGTGTCTTGAATAAAAAAAATACGTAACGCGCCCGGTCGTATTCGAAGCCACTGCGTTTTTCGTATTACAAGTTCTATTTTATTGCAGGTTCTATTTTTATTGAAGGTTATTTTTGTATTGCAGGTTCTTTTTGTATTCAAGCAGCCAACTTACCATAAGAAACCTGTTCCCCTGTAAAGTTGTCGTTGGGTCGCTGGTGGTCACATCAAGAAGTTCAGATTGCTTCAGTCTTAATGTCACGGGTTTGTCCAGAAAGTTTATTTGAAAGGTCAGCCGGTCCGGCATGGATTCTTCTGGTGCATCTCTTCTTGTCCTGTAACGGGTGTTGACCTCGGACACAAGGTGGACAGGTACCACATAGACTATTGAAGGAAATAATGAAGATAGATAGATATATAATTAGATAGGTAGATAGATAGATATATAGATAGACAGCTAGATAGACAGACATATAGATAGATAAATAGATATATAGAGAGATGGATGGATAGATAAATAGATTAAAGCGTATTACAAATTAACAACATCTTACTGTTGCTTTTTGATCCATCAATAACAGATATACATGTATATAGAACCCAGAACACAAGCAAGACAACTTTAGTCATGCATAATATTTTTTCATTCATTGTGTCAGCAGTATGTGATTATTTTCAACTAGAAAAAATGTAGAGATCAGAGTTTATATAGTTCAGTTCGCTTGAAGGCAGTTATTGGCGATGATCTATAATTATATACTAGTCTCTTACATAATATCCAAATGATAACTATTATTTCTGATTTTCGTTTTAACGGATTATAACATGTAACAAGAGTTTTTCGTTTTTTTATTATTTTAATCTACAAAAAAAAAAGTTTCAGAGGTGAATCCCAAATGTATCAAAATATTTTGGTTGAATTATGGGAAATCCTAGGTTATGGGAATATGTTGTAGCATATATAGATCTGCAGAAGCTTATGGGATTATGTAGGAGCTTATGGGATTATGTAGGAATTTATGGGAATATGTAGGAGATTATGGTAATATGTAGAAGCTTATTGGATTATTAGGAGCTTATGGGAATATTAGGAGCTTATTGGAATATATAGGAGCTTATGGGAATATGCAGGAGCTTATGGGAATATGCAGGAGCTTATGGGAATATGCAGGAGCTTATGGGAATATGCAGGAGCTTATGGGAATATTAGGAGCTTATTAAAATGTGTAGGAGCTTATTGGAATCTGTAGGAGCTTATGGGAATATGTTAGAGCTTAATGGAATATGTAGGAGTTTATGGGAATATGTAGGAGCTTATAGGAATATGTAGGAGCCTATGGGAATATTAGGAGCTTATGGAAATAAGTAGGAGCTTACGGGAATATGTAGGATGTATGGGAATATTAGGAGCTTATGGTAACTTGTAGTAGCTTATGGGAACATTTAGGAGCTTAAGGGAATATGTAGAAGCTTAAGGGAATATTATGAGCTTATGGGAATATTAGGAGCTTATGGTAATATTAGGAGCTTATTGGAATATTGGGAGCTTTTGGATAAACTTAGGAGCTTATGGGAATGTGTAGGAGCTTATGGGAATATTAGGAGCCCCTGGGAATATTAGGAGCTTTAGGCAATATTAGGAGCTTTAGGGAAAATAAAGGAACTTATGTGAATATGAGGGAGCTTCTAGAAATATGTAGGAGCTTTTGGGAATATTTAGGAGCTTATTTGATTATGTAGGAGCTAATGGGAATATTATGCGATTATGGAAACAAGTAGCAGCTTATGGAAATATGTAGGAGCTTATGGGAATATCTTAGACCTTATGGTATTATGTAGTAGTTTATGGTAATATGTAGTAGCTTATGGAAATATAAGGAGCTTATGGGAATATGTAGGAGCTTATGGGATTATCTTTCAGCTTCTGGGAATATGTAGAAGCTTATGGGAATATGTAGGATCTTATGGGAATAATTTACAGCTTCCGGGAATATTAAGGAGCTTATGGGAATATGTAGGAGCTTATGGGAATATTAGGAGCTTATTATAATATGTACGAGCCTATGGAATATAAGGAGCTTATTGAAATATGTAGGAGCTTATGGAAATATGTAGGAGCTGATGGGAATATGTGAGAGCTTAATGGAATATGTAAAAGCTTATGGGAATATGATGGAGCTCCTGAGAATATGTAGAAGCTTATGGAAATATGTAAGATCTTATGGAATTATGTAGAAGCTTGTGGTAATATGTAGGAGCTTATGGGAATATGAAGGAGCTTATGGAAATATTAGGAGCTTTTTAAAATATGTAGGAGCTTATTGGAATATGTAGGAGCTTAAGGGAATATTTAGGAGCTAATGGGAATATAAGGAGCTTTTGGTAATATGTAGTAGCTTATTGGAATATTAGGAGCTTTTGGATATACTAAGAAGCTTATGGGAATGTGTAGGAGCTTATGGGAATATGTGTTAGCTGATGAGAATATGTGAGAGCTTAATGGAATATGTAGGAGCTTATGAGAATATGAGGGAGCTTCGGGGAATATGTAGGAGCTTATGGGAATATGTAAGATCTTTTAAAAATATGTAGAAGCTTATGGTAATATATAGGAGCTTTTGGGAATATGTAGGAGCTTATGGTAATATTAGGAGCTTATTAAAATATGTAGGAGCGTGTGGGAATATGTAGGAGCCTATGGGAATATTAGGAGCATATAGAAATAAGAAGAAGCTTACGGAAATATGTAAGAGGTATGGTAACTTATGGTAACTTGTAGTAGCTTATATGAACATTTAGGAGCTTAAGGGATTATGTGGGAGCTTATGGGAATATGTTGAAACTTATAGGAATATTTAGGAGCTAATGGGAATATGTAGGAGCTTATGGGAATATTAGGAGCTTATGGTAATTTGTAGGAGCTTATTGGAATATTAGGAGCTTTTGGATATATTAAGAAGCTTATGCGAATGTGTAGTAGCTTATGGGAATATTAGAAGCCTCTGTGAATATTAGGAGCTTATGGTAACTTATAGTAGCTTATGTGAACATTTAGGAGCTTATGGGAATATGTAGGAGCTTATGGGAATATGTTGAAACTTTTAGGAATATTTAGGAGCTTATGGCAATATGTAGGAGCTTATGGGAATATTTGGAGCTTATGGTAATATGTAGGAGCTTATTGGAATATTAGGAGCTTTGTGATAATATGTACCAGCTAATGGGAATATAAGGAGCTAATTGAAATATGTAGGAGCTTACAGGAATATGTAGGAGCTTATAGGAATATGTAGGAGCTCATGGGAATATGTGAGAGCTTAATGGTATATGTAGGAGCTTATGTGAATATGAGGAGCCTATGGGAATATGTAGGAGTTTATGGTAATATGTTGGACCTTATGGGAACATGTGGGAGCTTCTGGAAATATGTAGGAGCTTAAGAGAATATGTATGATCTTATGGAATTATTTAGAAGCTTATGGTAATATGTTGGAGCATATTGGAATATGTAGGAGCTGATGGGAGTATTTGGAGCTTAAGGGAATATGTCCTAGCTCATGGGAATATTAGGAGCTTATGGAAAAAAGTAGGAGCTTATGGGAATATGTATGAGCATATGGGAATATGTTGAAAATTATGGGAATGATTAGGAGCTTGTGGGAATATTAGGAGAGTATTATACTATTTATGAGCTTATGGGAATATTAGAAGCTTATTGAAATACGTAGGAGCTTATGGGAAAATGTGTTGGAGCTTGAGGGATATAAGTAGGATCTAATGGGAATATTAGCAGCTTATGGGAATATGTAGGAGCTTTTGGTAATAATAGAAGCTTATTGAAATATGTAGGAGCTTATGGGAATACGCAGGAGTTTATGGGAATAAGTATGAGCTTATGGGAATATATAGGAGGTTACGGTATAATGTAGGAGTTTATGGTATTATGAAGGAGCTTATTGGAGTATTAGGAGCTTATGGTAATATGTAGGTGCCTATGGGAATATTAGGAATTTATGGTAATATGTCGGAGCTTATGGGAATATTAGGAGCTTATGGGATTATGTACGAGCTTATGGGAATATTAGGAGTCTATGGTAATATGTAGGAGTTTATGGTAAAACGGAGGAGGTAATTGGAAAACGGTGAAGCTTATTGGAATATGTAGGAGCTTTTGGATATACTTAGGAACTTACGGGAATGTAAATATTAAGAGCCTCTGGGAATATTAGCAGCTTTAGGAAATATTAGGAGCTTTATGGAATATAAAAGAACTTTTAAGAATATGAGGCAGCTTCTGGGAATATGTAGAAGATTTTGGAAATATGTAGGAGCTTATGGGAATATATGGGAGATTTTGGGAATATTTAGGAGCTTATGTGATTATGTAGGAGCTAATGGGAATATTAAAAGCTTATGGGAATATGTAGGAACTTATTGGAATATGTAGGAGTTTATGGAAATAGTAGGGGCTAATGGGAATATGTAGGAGCTTATGGGAATATGTTAGAGCTTAATGGAATATGTAGGAGTTTAAGGGAATATGTAGAAGCTTATGGGAATATTAGGAGCTTAAAGTAATGTGTAGTAGTTTATGGTAATGGTAATATATAGGAGCTTCTGGGAATATGTTAAAGCTTCTTGGAAAATGTAGGAGCTAATGGGAATATGTAGGAGCTTATGGGAATAATTTACAGTATCTGGGAATATTTAGGAGCTTATGTGAATATATAGGAGCTTATGGGAATATTAGGAGCTTATGATAATATGTACGAGCTATAGGGAATATTAAGAGCTTATTGAAATATCTACAATACCTCCAGAAAAATCTCCAATACCGCCCTGTGGGAAAGAATAAAGCAGACCCCCATTGACCAAGATATCCGGAATAGAAAATGAAGCTGGATAGACCACACTCTGCGCAAGAGCCCAAACAATGTCACAAGGCAGGCGCTAGAGTGGAACCCGCAGGGAAAAAGAAAAGCAGGCAGGCCAAACGAGACATGGCGACGCTGCACTGAGCGAGAGATGAAGGCAGCTGGATGGACGTGGGCTCAGCTGAAGAGAGACGCCCAAAATAGAGTTCGCTGGAACTGTTGAGGCCCTATGCTCCCACGCGGAGTCAGAGGATTAAGTCAAGTAAATCATGGGAATATTAGGAGCTTATGGGAATATTAGGAGCTGATGGAAATATGTGAGAGCTTAATGGAATATGTAGGAGCTTATGGGAATATGTTAAAGCTTCTGGGAATATGTAAGAGCGTATGGGAAAATATAGGAGCTTATGGGAATAATTTATAGTTTCTTGGAATATTTAGGAGCTTATGGGAATAAGAAGCAGCATATGGGAATATTAGGAGCTTATGATAATATGTACGAGCGTATGATAATATTAAGAGCTTATTGAAATATGTAGGAGCTTAAGGGAATATGTAGGAGCTTATGTGAATATGTGAGAGCTTAATGGAATAAGTAGGAGCTTATGGGAATATGTAGGAGCTTGTGGGAATATGTAGGAACTTATGGGAATATTAGGAGCTTGTGGTAATATGTAGTAGTTTATGGTAATATGTAGGAGCTTATGGAAATATTAGGAGCTTATGGGAAAATGTAGGAGCTTATGGGAATATGTTACAACTTATGGGATTATGTAGGAGCGTATGGAAATATGTAGGAGCTTATGGGAATAATTAACAGCTTCTGTGAATATTTAGGAGCTTATAGGAATATATAGGAGCTTATGGGAATATTAGGAGCTTATGATAATATGTACGAGCTTATGGGAATATTAGGAGCTTATTGAAATATGTAGGAGCTTATGGGAATATGTAGGAGTTAATTGGAATATGTAGGAGCTTATTGTAAAACTTTGGAGCTTATGGGAATATGTAGGAGCTTATTGAATATGTATGAGCCTATGGGAATATTAAGAGCTTATGGAAATAAGTAGGAGCTTACGGAAATATGTAGGAGGTATGGGAATATTAGAAGTTTATGGTAAAATGTAGGAGTTTATTGGAATATTAGGAGATTTTGGATATATTTAGGAGCTTATGGGAATGTGTAGGAGCTTATGGGAATATTAAGAGCCTCTGGGAATATTAGGAGGTTTAGATAATATATGAGGGAGCTTCTGGGAATATGTAGAAGCTTTTGTGAATATGTAGGAGCTTATGGGAATACGTAGGAGCTTTATGGGAATATATGAGAGATTATGGGAATATTTAGGAGCTTATGTGATAATGTAGGAGCTAATGGGAATATTATGAGATTATGGAAATAATTAGCAGCTTATGGGAATATGTAGGAGCTTAAGGGAATATGTTAGAGTTTAATGGAATATGTAGGAGCTTATGGGAATATGTAGGAGCTTATGGGAATATGTAGGAGCTTATGGGAATAATTAACAGCTTCTGGTAATATTTAGGAGCTTATAGGAATATATAGGAGCTTATGGGAATATTAGGAGCTTATGATAATATGTACGAGCTTATGGGAATATTAGGAGCTTATTGAAATATGTAGGAGCTTATGGGAATATGTATGAGCTTATGGGAATAATATACAGCTTCTGGAAATATTTAGGAGCTTATGGGAATATTTGGAGCTTATGATAATATGTACGAGCTTATGGGAATATAAGGAGCTTATTGAAATATGTAGGAGCTTATGGGAATATGTAGGAGCTGATGGGAATAAGTGAGAGCTTAATGAAATATGTAGGAGCTTATGGGAATATGTAGGAGCATATGGGAATATGTATGTGCTAATGGGAGAATTTAGAGCTTATGGGAATGTGTAGGAGCTTATTGGAATATGTTAGAGCTTATAACAACTAAATTTCTATATATCTTTCATATCTATCCAACAATAAACAACTTGCAAGTTTTGCAATCCAATATAAACACCAGTATAAAAAACACTGATTTATTTAAGTGACTTCACCTGCTAAATAAAACTACAATAAAAGAAATTTACTAACAAGGGGCATAAAATGTAAAGATAAATCTTCCCTTTTACTATTCAGTTTTACAAAACTTAAGTTATGTAGCATATAAACAATTGGAAAGGTAAATGACATATATCTATTCTCGATTTTTTAAATAAATATTTTTTTCCACAACAACCCCTCCCCCTCCCACCCACTAGGGTCGGGATACAATTTTCAGACGACTTGTCCGTTGTATGAAAGTAGGTACAGGTAAAAGAAGTGTTTTGTAAGTCATTTAATAGAATTGTCACACTATGAGATTGAATAAGTGACTTTGTATAAAATTTATATTTCTTAGCACTTGAAAATAAATGTTTCACACGGCGTAACTTAATGTCAAAATTTTTGACTCAATTACTGTATAGTAATTGTTGTTGTTTTGTTGTTATGTCTGTGTTTAATTCAATTCTATTTTGACACAATGTATCATTCTTCAATTACAGAATTGTATTTTCATCAATATTATATCTAAAGAAATTCTTCTTATACTTTTTAAATACTTGTTTTATTCAACCATTTCTGTGAGTGTTTAATTCAACTATTTCCCTACATTTCTAAGATAAACACAAGGTCTACTTAATTTTAAGATAAAGAATGCCATTGGATAAATTTAATACTTAGCAGTTTCTATTTATACGTCAGGTTCTATTTATACATCAGGTTATATTTGTATTGCATATTTGTATTGCAGGTTCTATTTGTATTGTAGGTTCTATTTATACAGCAGGTTATATTTGTATTGCATATTTGTATTGCAGGTTCTATTTGTATTGTAGGTTCTATTTATACATCAGGTTATATTTGTATTGCATATTTATATTGCAGGTTCTATGTGTATTGTAGGTTCTATTTATACATCAGGTTATATTTATACATCAGGTTCTATTCATACATCAAGTTCTATTTGTATTGCGTATTTGTATTGCAGGTTCTATTTGTATAGCAGGTTCTATATGTATCGCAGGTTCCATTTATATTGCTTGTTATATTTGTATTCGATGTTATATTTGTATTTCAGGTACTATTTGTTTTCAAGCTACCAATTTACCCTAAGAAACATGTTTCCTTGTAGGGTTGTCCTTGGGTCGCTTGTTCTCACAGAAAGAAGTTCAGATTGCCTTAGTCTCAATGTCACGGGTTTGTCCAGAAAGTTAATTTGAAAGATCAGCCGGTCCGGCATGGATTCGTCTAGTATATTTCTTCTTGTCTTGGTGTTGACCTCGGACACAAGGTGGGCAGGTACCACATGGACTCTATATATATATATATATATATATATATATATATATATAATATAGATAGATAGATAGATAGATAGATAGATAGATAGATAGATAGATAGATAGATAGATAGATAGATAGATAGATAGATAGATAGATAGATAGATAGATAGATAGATAGATAGATAGATAGATAGATAGATAGATAGATAGATAGATAGATAGATAGATAGATAGATAGATAGATAGATAGATAGATAGATAGATAGATAGATTATAGGGCTTTACAAGATCTTACTTTTTGTGTTTGATCCATCCACAAAAGATATACATGTATATAGTACCCAGGGCAGAATCAAAACAATTTTACTTAAATATAATATTTTCTCCTTCATTGTGCCTGCGGTATATAATATCTCCAATAGTTTCAACTACAATAAAATACAGACTTCTCAGTTTATATAGTTCAGTTCGCATGAAGGCAGTTACTGGCGTTGAGCTATAATTATGTACTTGTCAGCTACGTAATAATGAAGTGATAATGTTGATTTCTGTTTTTCGTTTTATTGATGATATGTAAAAAAAAAAATTTTAAAATTGAAAAAAAAAGTTCAGGGGTAAACCCAATTGCCTAAGTTCTTTTTGTTTTGACAAGACGAATTTATTTCCATGATAATCATTACTAAAATGTAATTCGCTTCTTATTTCTACAAAATTTTAGTTCAGGTACTGGAAATTATTAAAAAGTTATAATTTCTTACATAATCAACACCTATGCCAAATAATGCATATCGTTGTTTAAATTAAAAGCGCCGCTTGACTGTAAGAAAGTTTTGAACTGTCGTTGGCTACAACGTTTGTCATGGCTTGACCGCCATAGAATGCCTGAAGGGGGTGTTTGGTGATTCTGCCTAAGGAAAACTTTGGTCTGCAAGTGGAATCAGCGTTTTTTAAGCGGGTACTTGACGTGAGAAATAAAGAGAAACAGTCGATGAAGGAAGTGCCCGGCCCGATAAAAGCCCGGCGCATTTGTTATATTTGTATTGGATGTTATATTTGTATTGCAGTTACTATTTGTTTTCAAGCTACCAATTTACCCTAAGAAATGTGTTTCCTTGTAGGGTTTTCCTCGGGTCGCTGGTGGTCACAGAAAGAAGTTCAGATTGCCTCGGTCTTACGGTCAAGGGTTTGTCCAGAAAAACCATTTGAAAGATCAGCCGGTCCGGCATGGATTCGTCTGGTACATCTCTTTTTGTCCTGTATCGTGTTTTGACCTCGGTTATAGAGACCGATGTTCGACATATTCTTCCGCCAAAAAAAAAAAAGGTTGATGGCGTCCTTCTGAAACCAAATGAGACAGGACTTGTATCTAGAGAGATGCGAAAATATTTTGATGGAATTCGTAGGTGTCGCTCCATGGTGCCATTCAAGACGCAGTGATTCCACAATGACAACGCCCCAACCGACAGCACAAACTCCACCGTCCTTTTCTCGGAGGAATCTTCTGGACCCCACCACCCTACTACCCTGACGGCATTTGACCTTTTGCTCTTTGAAAAGTTGAAGAGTTCTTGGGAGGTAACCACTTCAAAACCGCCGATCGGCTTGTTGCTGTTGTTCTGTGGGAGCTTCAAAGCTTAAAAAAGGATGAGAGGTGCGTGCAAATTGTGGCGATAACATTGAGAAGCTGTCTTCATAGCTTCTGGAAACATGAGAGAAATGTTGAAAGATACATACATATGTTCATCTGTTAATAGTTACATCTTTGTTTTGAATTTAATTCATGTATGTTCTAGTCTTCTTCTAGCACGTTGCTTGTGATAACATAAAGTCTAGACAATAAAATACTTGAAAAAAATTGTTTTCAATCTGTTTGGTTATTTCAATAATTCATATTCTATTAGACAAATGTCTTTAGGCTTTTATTAATAGATTTATTTTCATGTCTAACAAAAATAATCAGTTTATGGTTAAATAAAATATGAAGCATCTAATGTTGGCTATGACTCACTTAGAGTACAGCATGTAGTCTACTGAAAACATCCATAATGCAAATAAAATCAATTACACCTCTTTCGTCATTCCTTTGTCTGTCACACAAGATAGTGGCAACATTTACTCTATATTGTATATATGTTCTGTACTGAATGAGTTTAATTTTAATATCATGCAAATATTTCTTTAATTTCTTACTATTAATACTTTAAAGCGCTGGCCACGGAAGAACTAAAGAAACACGAGATGTTCACGAAGTTCTAAACATAGAACCCGGGACTTTTTGTTATTAGCTGAGCGCTGCTACCATACAGACATGAGACGTCTGCATACTGGCCAGCCAAGTAGGTTATCCCCTACCTAGCAGCCAGTAATGATATTCGTCCTCCTGCCATAATTAAAGTGGCGAAATGAGCAAGCACCATACACTTAAACATGCGGCAGGCTAAGTTGTGCAAGCCTATCGGCTAACCCACAATAATAAACTTTTCGACCGCCACCTAATAGCATTGAGTAGCAATCTTGGACAGTTAACAACACATATCATTCCTTATTCCCTTGCAACGAACTTCCTATGTATATCTCAAGATAGTGTAATATTTATGGTGTTCAGTTTGTTATTAAATAAGAAGCGATCCTAGGAGAAATACCTACAGAAATCGTTGAATTAATATTCTTTATTATATTCCACAATCTAAATCTTAAAGCAAACGATTTTGTATGTATATTTCAATGAATTGAATAAGTTTGGAGTCTGAGTAGCGCCGTACACAATGTAGACACTGCAAATTAGGACATTTAAGATGGGGTGCTTCAAAAAAACTAAAATGTTTAAAGCTTTTTTTTCTTTTCTAAGAGGCCTGATATTTTCTGCGTCTGTGGCCTCAACTGGATTGATGGAATATTATTTTTTTAATTGAAGGTCAGATAAAAGCTACACAACGATTCTATTTCACTTTTGTACTTTAATACATTATATTTTACCACGTATTATATCAATAAAATATTGCTCTCTTCTGTTATTCAAATAGATTTGTCTGTAAGGTATAATACATTTAAAAGGAATGTTACATTTTCAATAATAGGGTTGGGGATGGGGGATCCTCATTCGAAAGTCCCCCTGGGACCCAGCTTGATGGGAGCCCCAAAATTATTTTTTTACATTAATTATTAAGCACATATCTCATGTCATGTTGTCGAATGTCAAGATAAAGGGACCCCCAAAGACGGGCCCACAAATCCTTAGGTTAAGCACTGCCGCACTGGCAATATTTTCTTAGTTAATTCTCAGTAAGCTATATTTTACCGTACACTTGTACATGTATTGTGCTATGTGTTTACAGTAGGTAAACCACCAGCTAAACATGTAGCGTATCGCTTAACTGACAGGCACTCACTCAAGTCTCTCTTTTTTTTTTAAATACGTCATTTTGAACATAAAAAAAACATAAAATAAAGAACTGTTTGGAAAAGGAGTCCACTAAACTATTATGAATGAATTAAGATTTATTCATGATAATGTGTTATTTGGCTATAGTTGGATATTAGATTTAGAGTTTAATCGTCGGGGGTTGTTTTTGTTAAGATTGTGTACACATAATAATTATGATTATTTTCTTTGGAATGAGCTATATAACATATGAACTTTATTTGATGTATTATTAAGTGTCCCTATTCTCAAATGTATTTGGGCTACAATAATCTATTTATGTCTATTGGGGCCACTTCGAGTGCATAGATATGCTATTTTTTGTGTTTGGGCTGATTGTTAACTCATTCAAATATAAATCACCATTTTTAACTTCTACTGTGTGCCTACGAGCCGGTCAGGGTATCGGGTCTTTGTTTATTAGTTTATTTCAAAAATTGTGTTGCCAAGTTTTTGCATTGTGCCTTCTCTTGTCATATGATTTTGCAGTAAACTTTCTTTCTTATGTCAATCTGGCCAAATATGCTAAATTATGGCCAGTACGGTGTCGTTCTTGTCACATATTGGCAACAACGCAATACAGCAGAGCTCTACCTTGTGATATTATTATGATTATTATATAATGTTCTTATTTAAATCATCGTACACGTAATTAAGTTATGCACAATATGTCTACTTTTATGATACATATGAACAAACAGAAAACAATGTAATAAATTCAATGTGTTTATCAATGTGTTTATTAATGTATTTAATCATTTATACGATTAAGCTTTTGAAAAAAAAAAGGCGTGCTATCCACAAATAAATATCTAATCTGTTGTGCTGTTTATATTTAAGAATTAACATTATAAGGAAGTGAACATTAAAAAGTATTTTCTTAATTAATCGAAAAGAAAAAAAAAGTTCCAGGGAAAAAAATAGAATTAAGATGCAAGTGAACGTTAATAAACATAAATATTTTTAAATATTTATGGACAACAATATTTCAAGAATCAATTTTTTATTTTTTTTGTTACATTTTATAATGTAGTATTTCCAATTGGAATTAGCCCGTGAATATTTCCTTGTACGATGTGATGTTTTGTTCTACATGTCCTTCTATGATGTCCTTTTCATAAACGCTGCAGTTCTAAATGTGGTATTATAATAAGCTGATGTAATTTGAATAGAATTTGGTTATATAATTGTAGATTTTAGTCGTCTTTTTCTATCTACAAAAATATAAGCTGATAACATTACTTTGTACCTTGTAGAGCTGTTTAGCGTATTCGTTAATGTTGATGGATGTGTATTTTTTTTAATTCTTGAAATATGTTGTAGCTGCTAATGTGTACATTAAGCAGAGTGAGTTGCTGTACCATTCGTCTAAAGTGCGATGCACAAAAGTCCCAAACAAGCCTGAAATGAAAACAATAAATAAAGTAGGCATATCTATTGATATTTTAAAATAAAAACGATCGATATTTTTATGATTTATTGATTTGGATGAAGAATATTGAAATAAATACTAATTGGCTTTTATCATAGGGTAGTTTGAGAGGAAGGGTTGGAGGGGGTGGGGGGAAGGGGTTAATCAAATAATTTACATTGACCTTATAATAATTTTATCTCTGTCAAGACTACTACGTCATGGTTCAAAGATTTGAGCTATCAAACATCTTTCTCGGGTATCTTAGGAGTCAGTTACCTTTAGAGAGCAAAGGTCAACATTGTTGATGGCTTTATAGAAACATTATATTCAAAGAAGGGAGGAGGGGGTTAGGCTATTAGGAATGGGGGCTGGACAAAGTGGTCGACTTGTTTACATTTCTAAACTAACGGTCGTGTTTATTTTTTTTTTTCATAAAAGGGTGTGTGCCAAATGTTTTGTTAATTGTTTGATAATGTATTAGGATTCTAAACTAAACCCAAAATATTTGACTATCTCATCTTACTCATAGGGTTACTGAATGGAAACCAGAATATTTGACTATTTCATCTTAATAACAGAGTTACTAAATGGGAAAAAAGAATATTTGACTATTTCATTTTACTCACAGGGTTAAAAAATGGCAAAACCACTTTGCCTCGTTTTAGACATACTATGGAGGACTCGATGAGCTAAACTAAATCTATGCATAATAATTATTTCGTTTTTTATTGGTCCCTTTATTAATGTACAATAAAATTAATTTATATATATATATATATATATATATATATATATATTTATATCAGTTAAGTGTACCTTGTTAACACCACAATTCGTGTAGTCCAGTGGACGAACTGTTCTGCACGGAGTGCCACAAGTGTTACTGCTGTTAGTTTGACAGCATCTCATACCTTTGCAAATCCCTGTATCATTAATTGTTAACTGCATTGTAAAGAGAAAAAAAACTAAATCATAATTATACAAATATTTTATGTGTAAGAATGTGTGTGTGAGTGTGTGTCATAGATTGTCTTTATGTGTGAATGTGTGTAAATGTATGTGTTATTGTTTGTAAATGTATGTGTCAGTGTGTGCAAATGTGTGTATGACTGTGTGTGATTGTATGATAGTGTATAAACATACGCTATACACCCTAAACAAATCCAAAAGAAAAGTGCACATTTTTTTTTACTTACTGGACAATATTTTTGTAGCTTATCAAATGCAAATATTTGACACTGCTCATCTTTGCTGTAAATTTCACCTGCCCTCTGACCTGCTACAGGAGTGGGGAATAAATTATCAACTGAAGTGTTTTCTGGACGTGTGCAATTGTATCTAGAAATTGTGAAGCAAATAATAAAATGATATCAGTAACAATAGCAACAAATATGGGTTCATTTTATGTTCATAATACACACACGATTGATCAGACATTGGCCGAATTAGCTGGCCAATATCAGCTATTGGCCGCCTAGCAGACGTTGAACTTTTGGTTTGCATATATATATATATATATATATATATATATATATATATATATATCTGTGAAAGCTAGATAAATTTACTTCTCTTTGATATCATATTTCCTTTAACCCTTCTACATAAAGTGCAAATAGATTTAACTTTGTCAGCCTCACTCCGATAAACGTTCTGCACCTACAAATTCGTGATCTTGTCACAGCTGTAAACCAGTGATCTTGTCACAGCTTTAAACCAGTGTTCTTGTCACAGCTTTAAACGAGTGTTCTTGTCACAGCTTTAAACCAGTGTTCTTGTCACAGCTGTAAACCAGTTTTCTTGTCTCAGCTTTAAACGAGTGTTCTTGTCACAGCTTTAAACCAGTGTTCTTGTCACAGCTTTAAACGAGTGTTCTTGTTACAGGTTTAATTCAGTGTTGTTCACATCAACACTGTCAGTAATTTGCATCGAAATAATACATTTTACACAACACTGACCACACAACCATCCCAAACAAATATTATTAACTAAGACAGTGGGCCACGCCAAGCAGTTAATCTGTTTCATATAATTTATTTTGTTTAATGTTGTTGTATAATTCACAAGAATTCATCATGTTGCAACTAAAAGTCACAGAGAAAAAAAAATTCTCATTTGTAATATTTTTCACTCAGGAACATAAGAAAAATAAAACAAAAAATTCTCAATAGCAAAGAAAAAGAATTAACAGTTGTAATTATGTCAATTAGTATCAAAAGAACTATAAATCTCAACTAAATCTCAGCTAAATCTCAACTAAATTTTAACTAAATATCAACTAAATCTAAACTAAATCTAAATAAAATCTCAACCAAATTTAAACTAAATCTTAACCAAATCTAAACTAAATCTCAACTAAATCTTAACCAAATCTAAGCTAAATCTCAAGTAAATCTAAACTATATTTCAACCAAATCTCAACCAAATCTAAACTAAATCTAAATTAAATCTCAACCAAATCTTAACTAAATCTCAACTAAATCTCAAGTAAATCTCAACTAAATCTAATAAAAGATGTCTGTCACGCTTAGTGACTAGCTATTTGCAGTAAATGTATCTTGCTATAAAGCAGGCTTTCGGAGCCGGAGCCGAGGAGCCGAGAGCCGCTACTTTTTGCTGGAACCGGAGCCGTAGCCGGAGGCGAAAAATTCTGGCGGCTCCACGGCTCCCAAATGTTTTTTTTTTTTCACAGCAGAATTTTTTTTTAGCTTTAAAATTACAAATTTGTTTAATTGTTTGCCGCCGACAATTTGAAATGTTGTCATTTTTACGAACGCCACAACAGTAACAGCTTTAAAATGATAGTGCGCACGCACATCACCACAAGAAATCTTTAATGGGGAATCGTTTTGTGTTCGTTTTAAATCTTGTTTACACGCCGAATTTTTTTTAATGGCATAATATTTTGTTATATATAAAGTTAAAACAGTTTTATTTCATAGAATAATTGTATCAATCATTTAAAATAAATTTTTACTACTACGACAAATAGAACGCGTCATTTCGTATTATTATTTGACCGCGAATTTGTAATAGACTAAAAACAAAATGGTCGCTTTCTGTATTTAACAATTTTATTATAAACAGAATATCTGAAATAGAGTAGATAAATTTATAAGGCTGTGGCTATACAAAGTTACGAACCCGGGTCCCAATAAAATTCGATTATTATTCGGACCCGTGGCAAATATGCACTAAGCTTAGCTATATTTAAACTTCATTAACCCGAGTCCGTTTAGTGGAACCCTAGACACTGAGTAACGATTAAATCATACTATTTAAACAATTATTAAAAAAAACAATAATAAAATTTATGTATAGCTAAGCTAATTGCATATTTGCCACGGGTCCGAATAACAATCAGACTTTATTGGGACGGGGTCCGAATAAAAATCGGAGTTTATTGGTATCCGGGTCCGAATAGACACTAAGAATTTATAAATAATAAATATAAATACTGAAGTCTTTAAAATATTTTAAATAATGTATCATTTTACTATTTGCTAGTTTGATCATTGAAATAACTTTTTATTACTTATGAAAATGGTGACTAGTGAAACCTCGGTCGGAAATAATGATATGATTCTGGATGCACTGAAATGGTTTGTTTTTAGTAAAACCGATAATGCGTATATTTTTTAAGTTCCTGACTATGGGGGTGAACGCGGCAAAATTTGCATAACTTTTTATCAGCGGCATGTTTCCGTGGCGCAATTACAAAAATTTTTGTCTCGTGTGATACTATTTTAATAGGGAGCCGGAGCCGTGCCGGAGCCGGAGCCGTCAAATTTGTGGGAGCCGGAGCCGGAAAAAATTGGCGGCTCCGCAAGCCTGCTATAAAAATTCAAAAAGTTTGTTAATCGATGTTATCTCTTTCACACAATACTTTCCCCATTGTCACTTTGACATTGGCCGGTCGTACTCACCCAGCGTTCACACTGACCAGCCAGGCCCAGATTCACACTGACCAGCCTATGTTCACACTGACCAAGCAATGTTCACACTGACCATCCAATGTAAACAATGACCAGACAATGTTCACACCGACCAGCCAATGTGAAAACTGACCAGTCAATGTTCACACTGACCAGCCAATGTTAACACTGACCAGCCAATGTTAACACTGACCGGTTTAGCTGTCAACATCTGCAAATGCACACACATTAACCTACTTGGACAGATAAGATTTGAAATAGCTGATAGAACAGCTGGAGAACTTCGCAGGAACAAATGCTGTGGTGCTGACACTGGATGCCATGATGAATTGGTCAGCACTTGAGCAATTGTTTTTGTCACCATCGTGGTTTGATCCTAAGCTATTGAAATAATTATAGAATAATAAACAATGGTGATTTATGACATCAAAATGATTTATACTATATTACCAAAACTATACGTACAGCTAGAAACACTAATCTACGCTATATTGTAGTTTATTACAATCTGAGTTGCAAAAGGTAAAAGTCATACAGAACCAGTTCTATAATAATCATACAACATCCCCCTCATAAACATATATATGTATATATAAAAGTATCGTCGATATTGTATTGGCCGATACCGATACTTCAATTTTAACAACCCTGCCCAAATACTGTTATTTTATAGTTGTAGAAAAATAAAAAAATTAGTATATAGCCCAATTCTGTAACCAGATCAGACGAGATTTTTTTTAAAAAGCAAGAAAAAAAACGAACACAGTAACTGTCACGTTTACATAAAATTGTAGCTGCTATATGACCTTGAAACAATAGGATTGCCATTTTTTATTTCAAACTTATGACCCTGAATGATACAATTAATGAGCATATGCACGTGTTATAGTATGATTGACAAGTGTCATGGCTTTAAAACAATGTAACTTGTTAAAACAGAGGGGGTACGGTGGTTGGTAACTGACGTCATCTTTGCGCTGCTGTGTCTAAATTGTAACTAGGTTGGGTAAGGGGGTGTATAAAAACGCGTTAACAATAAAAAAGCGAGTACTTTCTTGCTATTCTATTCTTTTATTATGGAAAGGCACATATGAGTTATAAATGACGTATGTATTTTTTGGGATGGGTCCGATGGGAGGTGGAGTGGGGTTATGTACGATAGTGAAGGGTAGGGTAAACAAGATTTACGTGGGGCGAAGTGTAGCAAAATATGACAAGGAAGGGGGAAGAGGGGTTGACTTACGTCATTAGTTAAGAAATTACAGTACGAGAAAAACATATGCTTGACATTGTTGTTGAATAAAAAGAAAACAATTCGTATCACTTGACGTGATTGATACATGTCAATAAACTGGTCTCAGTAACTAATCATATAGACATATAGGCTAATTCTTAATAAATCTGTTACAACTAATTATTCTTCTTTCGTAAATTAATCTGACTTGTTTATTATGCCAATTTTATGCTATGATATTATGATTAGTATTATGAAATGTATTATATTGTGTCAATTAAAATGTGCGTTAATTTGCGATTTAAATTTTAATCATGAGTTAATTTCGATCAATTTTTTAAATCAAACAGCAGCTCTAATATATATATATATATATATATATATATATATATATATATACATATATATATTAGCACTACTTTACGCACTGCTTTATGAATTATTATATGCACTTATGTAAGTTGTAGTGAAATATTTACACCTATGTGTACAAATAAATCTATGCACAGTAAGTAAGCACTACAGTATAGCATTTAATGTACTACAACATATTCTGAGCCACGCATCAGGCAATGATTTATGCACGATGCAACTTACCAATCCGTAATGAATGCACTTAGTGCACTAAAGCATGCCGTGATATATGATGAGGTACGTCATTCAAGAGCCTATTACTCAATGCTACCAAACATGCAATAGTGTGTCTTTTTACCAGTTTAATATACAATGTGCGAATAGTCCGCGCTAACTTAAAAAAAGCACTTAACAAACATATAGAGGGGGGATTGAGAAAGAGAGAGAAAGATGGAAATAGTATTGTTAATGACTGTCTGACCTGTGTCCCAATTCGTGAGCAGCCAGATACGGTATCAGATATCTCGGTGTGTTGGTAAGAATGGATACCCCTTGGTTAATACAAGTTGTTCCTATGTATGATAATCCAAGTTGAGGAGCAGTAAAGAGTCTTTCCCTAGTTAAATATATAGATTAGATATAAAGAGATAGTCTTATCATAGATAGAAATATTCGATTTGACAACAAATATTATAGATCAAGACATTCTAGATACATATAGAGATAGAGATAGTTCATTAAAAGACTAATACGTTATAAATAAATAGATAAATTAGATAGATAGATATATATTCGGGTAGATAGATAAATTATCTTTGTTCTTTCATTTTCTTATACTACTCATTTAAACAAACCAGAGTTTACTTAGCAAAAAGCATATAATGGTCATTCCATGGTATCTGTTTATTTTTCAATTGTATTACAATCCATTTCTTTAAAGCAGCTCCCCCGTCTAGATAATAGATTGATCCATTCACTGTTACATTGTCCAAGAAAGAATTTTCCTCTGGCGTCTGTCAATAAAAGACAGTATCATTCAATATACACAAAGTGCATGGTACAAGTTTTAAATGGATCATTTTATGTATTCTGTGGGTCTACCACACTTTTATAGTGCTAATTTTTTTTTCATTCCCATAATTACCGATAGTGCAATAGCCATTTAGGCATCACGTGAGACATGGGGAGTATTTTAAAACAGTCGAAAGCTTAATAGCAGGTTAATGTATTAATAGTGTATGAGTCTTAGATACAATAACACAATCTTTTACATCGGCTATTCTTTCTATGATAGGGATGGGTATAAGAAAACTGTGACGTCTTGTCATTATGTCTGGGTTTCTAGAGACAATATGTGGGACGTCTAGTCACCATATCTGGGACGACAGGTCATCGATTCACATGTGAGACTTCTAGTCTCCACATCTGAGACTTCTTATGTCCACATCTGGGACGTCTAGTCTCCATATCTTGGACTGTTAGTAACCATATCTGGGACTTTTAGTTGACATGTCTGGGACGTCTAGTCTCCACATCTGGGACGTCTAGTCTCCATATCTTGGGCTGTTAGTAACCATATCTGGGACGTTTAGTCATCACATCTAAGGCGTGTGGTCATCATATCTGGGATGTCTTGTCATCATTTATTGGACGTCTCGTCATCAATCTAGGAATAGTGGTCATCGTATCTAGGACATCTTATCACCAAATCTTGGACGTCTAGTCCTCACGTCAAGGACGTGTGGTCATCATATCTGGGACGTCCAATCACCAATTCTTGGACGCCTGGTCATCAATATAGGACAAGTGATCATCACATCTGGGACTTGTGGTCATCATATCATAATATACAGTTGACCTTTAACAAAACTATTGCTTCAAAAAAGCTAAAATCTGCTACTTACGGTTAATACTTTCAGAAATGTTACTTTCGTCGATATTGAAATATCTGTATCAATGATGCCCTGGTAAATGAAGTTAATCTGTGGGAGTTGAGATACATGAAATGAATTACTGTGTAGAGATCCAGCCTGACTAGGTGGCTTACTATGGTGTGTGCAAGCGGGGGGGGGGGGGGAAGAGGGTATCTAAAAGGGGATACCAGAAGAGTGACTCGGTTTTCAAAGAAAATTAGGGAGCCTACTATTTGCAAGCGCAGAATGAGCAGCAGTTTAGCCTAGGGCCCTCAAATTGCCTTAGCCAAAGGCCCCAAATATTTTTTTTTTACTTCCATATATAGCTGGTCGTAGTGTACATTGAGTGTACATATATTGTATATTTAGTGTACATTTAGTGTACATTGAGTGTACATTGAGTGTACATATATTGTACATTGAGTGTACAGTGAGTGTACATTGAGTGTACATATATTGTACATTTAGTGTACATTTTGTGTACATTGAGTGCTCATATAGAGTACATATGGTATATATATCGTGTAATTTAGTGTACATTAAATTTATATTGAGTGTACATTAAGTTACATTTAGTGTACATGTAGTGTACATATAAAGTTCAGATAGAGTGTGTAGCTATATAATTTAAAAAAAAAATGATTATAAATCCATATGTACAATAGAATGTACAGATTTATTTTTTGTCAGGAAATTTCTTTTTACATATTTTGTATTAATAAAACTTTCTATCAGTAAACAAAATTAAAAAAACTATCAGTTCCGTATAGTATTAGGAATTTCACCTACACACAATTTTTGATCAAATGACGTTAATTAAATATTGTCCACTATGTATATATGCCTCAATAACACGTACTTGTATCGCTTGACGAACGCCGCCTCGATTACACGTACTTGTATCACATGACGAACGCCGCCTCGATCTTACGTACTTGTATGGCTTGACGAACGCCGCCTCGATCATACGTACTTGTATCGCTTGACGAACGCCGCCTCGATCTTACGTACTTGTATCGCTTGACGAACGCCGCCTCGATCTTACGTACTTGTATCGCTTGACGAACGCCGCCTTGATCTTACGTACTTGTATCGCTTGACGATCGCCGCCTCGATCATACGTATTTGTATCGCTTGACGAACGCCGCCTCGATCTTACGTACTTGTATCGCTTGACGAACGCCGCCTCCATCATACGTACTTGTATCACATGACGAACGCCGCCTCGATCTTACGTACTTGAATCGCTTGAAGAATGCCGCCTCGATCACACGTACTTGTATCACATGACGAACGCCGCCTCGATCACACGTACTTGTATCGCTTGACGAACGTTGCCTTAATAACACGTACTTGTATCGCTTGAAGAATGCCGCCTCGATCACACGTACTTGTATCACATGACGAACGCCGCCTCGATCACACGTACTTGTATCGCTTGACGAACGTTGCCTTAATAACACGTACTTGTATCGCTTGACGAATGCCGCCTCGATCATACGTACTTGTATCAGATGACGAACGCCGCCTTAATAACACGTACTTGTATCACATGACGAACGCCGCCTCGATCACACGTACTTGTATCACATGACGAACGCCGCCTCGATCACACGTACTTGTATCACATGACGAACGCCGCCTAAATCATACGTACTTGTATCGCTTGACGAACGTTGCCTCAATAACACGTACTTGTATCAGATGACGAACGCCGCCTCGATCACACACACTTGTATCGCTTGACGAATGCCGCCTCGATCATACGTACTTGTATCAGATGACGAACGCCGCCTCGATCACACGTACTTGTATCACATGACGAACGCCGCCTCGATCACACGTACTTGTATCACATGACGAACGCGGCCTCGATCACACGTACTTGTATCACATGACGAACGCCGCCTAAATCATACGTACTTGTATCGTTTGACGAACGTTGCCTCGATCACACGTACTTGTATCAGATGACGAACGCCACCTCGATCACACGTACTTGTATCACATGACGAACGCCGCCTAAATCATACGTACTTGTATTGCTTGACGAAGGACATCTCGATAAAACGTACTTGTATCGCTTGACGAACGTTGCCTCAATAACACGTACTTGTATCGCTTGACGAACGTTGCCTCAATAACACGTACTTGTATCGCTTGACGAACGTTGCCTCAATAACACGTACTTGTATCGCTTATCGAACGTTGCCTCAATAACACGTACTTGTATCGCTTGACGAACGTTGCCTCAATAACACGTACTTGTATCGCTTGACGAACGTTGCCTCAATAACACGTACTTGTTTCGCTTGACGAACATTGCCTCAATAGCACGTACTTGTATCGCTTGACGAACGTTGCTTCAATAACACGTACTTGTATCGCTTGACGAACGTTGCCTCAATAACACGTACTTGTATCGCTTGACGAACGTTGCCTCAATAACACGTACTTGTATCGCTTGACGAACGTTGCCTCAATAACACGTACTTGTATCGCTTGACGAACGTTGCCTCAATAACACGTACTTGTATCGCTTGACGAACGTTGCCTCAATAACACGTACTTGTATCGCTTGACAAACGTTGCCTCAATAACACGTACTTGTATCGCTTGACGAATGCCGCCTCGATCATACGTACTTGTATCAGATGACGAACGCCGCCTCGATCACACGTACTTGTATCGCTTGACGAACGCCGCCTCGATCACACGTACTTGTATCACATGACGAACGCCGCCTCGATCATACGTACTTGTATCGCTTGACGAACGACACCTCGATAACACGTACTTATATCATTTGACTAACGCCACCTCGAAAACACGTACTTCTATCGCTTGACGAACGTTGCCTTAATAACACGTACTTGTACCGCTTGACGAACGTTGCCTCAATAACACGTACTTGTATCGCTTAACGAACGTTGCCTCAATAACACGTACTTGTAACACACTGAGAGCTTGTAAACGAGAATTGCATGAACAAACTGACAAGCAAATGAATTTTATTTTGTGAAAAAAAAGATTCATTGAAAATTTACTCACGGACTCTGCAACAAAGCTGTACCAGAGACGTAATTGAGACATCCCTTCAATGTCCCCAAACATCAAAGTCCAGCTAGAAATGATAAAATCATAATGTATTTAAAAATCTTTTCATTTTGTAATATAAATAAAGAAGTATTTGTGCACAAATATATCCGTGATCAACTATTGCTAAAGGTAAATATTGTGAAGATCCAACTAATATTGGCCCATGACACATCAATGACTTTTTGTGTTACATAAATAATGAAATCTCGCTCTCGTCTTCAATATTTAACAAACGCTTTTTGACTTCCTTTACATACACACACTAGCCATACTGGTGCGTTAGAGACTTTGTCATTTTTTAATTTGCTTTTTTTATTTGCTTATCTTTTTAAACGAAATTACATAAATTATATTTTAATTTTCGTAACATTTTGATTACGTAGCAACTTGAATGCGTACAAAATTACGGGTTTTCGGCACTGTTTACAATCTTTTATCAATGTAACTCTATGACACACTTCTCTAAGTCCAATTTCTTTCAAAACTCAAAGCTTATTACTTTTTTAACAATGTTAATATAAAGGGAAGATACAATTGAGCCTTCGTTTAGGACGGGTTATATGATGTGCTGAGATCTGAAATTCGGTGGGTTTATTTCAACTATATAAAGTATAATAGAGTATTAAACAACTCATTTTTTTTAGTCATTGTCTATCTCTCTAAGTACAACAATTTACGCCGGATACGCTGCTAGTAATGGGATGTATATATCAAAAGAATGGGACAATCAGAAATGTTTTTCAATGGATTCAGTTAAGTTTACCATAAGTTCACTGAGCTGTAATATAACTTGAAATCTCATTAAACTTCAAAACAAAAACCAAAAACGGAACTTTAAACATCCGCCATCGTTATAACATAATATAATAATTATGTTTAATTACGTTATTTGATAAATACTATTAAACTCTTGTTTAGCTTATTCTAGACTAAATTATCTGAGCAACAAGGCGAATAATATTCTTCCACTGTTTTACTAGGATTTTTAATACTTTGATTTTCCCAGTTATAATAGAGCTCAGTGCTTAATATATGTAATCTGCGTACTTAAGATACTCGTTGTATTCGATTATGTAGGTCATTTCAACGACGTGGTTTGTTAAGGCTCGTTTGCGCCTGTCACCCGGATGTTGATCATAAGTTGTGTACTCGGCTGGTTCATCAAGTTCCGGCTCGTCAGCTAAAAACATAAATACATTTTTGATAAAAAAAATAAACAGCTTACGATCATTCCGATAAGATCAAATAATTGTCTTAGAGTAGATTATTTTTTTTTTGTACAGGTTGGCAGAGGCGTCCCTAGGGGTTTGGGGGCCCGGGGGGCTTGGCCTTTTTGGGGGCCCCTGGAAATTTGACATACGATATCATGACATGAGATAACAGCTGATATTTAATATTTAGTGTTAAAATAAAAAATTGGGAACTCGTTTGGGGGCCCCCCTCAAGCGGGGGCCCGGGGGAACGTTCAAATTTGGACCCCCCTCCCCCCACCCTAGCTACGCCACTGCAGGTTGCAAGGACAGTGAAAATGTATTTACGGACCTAGATAAACAGATAGATAGACATATAGATAGATCGATGATAGGTTGATAGATAGATGATGGATAAAAAGATAGATAGATACATAGATTTTTAGATAGATAGATAGATATATAGATAGATAGATATTAGATAGATAGATAGATAGATAGATAGATAGATAGATAGATAGATAGATAGATAGATAGATAGATAGATAGATAGATAGATAGATAGATAGATAGATAGATAGATAGATAGATAGATAGATAGATAGATCGATAGATAGATAGATAGATAGATATATAGATAGATAGACGAATTATAAGGACAACAAAGTAGGTCAGAACTGATGCAGTGAGTAGAGAGTAATTTAAAGGAGAGAGGGATGAGGGAGGAGAGAAAGGGACAGTTTTGGTCAGTTTTAGCAGACGAGGTTAGATACAGGGCACTGCAGCAAGGTGAGGGGTGGAAGTATGTTAAGTTTTAAAAAGGTTGTTTAATTAGGAATAAACGAGGGAGGATTGGTTTTCAGGAATTGATATTGTGTAAACATAATTGCGAAGCTATTGTGGTCCTTTAACTTTTGTTTCATGATCATACTAAATAAAGCGATAGCAAATATTTATATTTAAAGTTGACTTTTCGTATTTTTATTGGAAGTATTTGTGAGACAGTTGCATTGTGAGAAATTAGATACATAAGAAGACCACTCCCCATCCCAGACACAGTTGGATCTTGAATACGGTGAACATAGTGAGTCACGAATACGGTGACCACAGTAAGTCACGAATACGGTGACCACAGTAAGTCAGGAATATGTTGATCATAGTAAGTCACGAATACGGTGACCACAGTAAGTCACGAATACGGTGACCACAGTAAGTCACGAATACGGTGACCACAGTAAGTCACGAATACGGTGATCATAGTAAGTCACGAATACGTTGACCACAGTAAGTCACGACAACGGTGATCACAGTATGTCACGAATACGGTGAACACAGTAAGTCACGAATACGGTGAACACAGTAAGGTGCAAGGCATAAACCTCTGAGAGTCACTTCAATAATGATTCATTAAACTCAAATGATTTTTAAACTAATGTGAATATTTGTTATCAGTTGTCTATCTTTGACTCACAACAATCATATTAGATCAGTTGTCGAGCATACCTTGGGCCTCGTCTTGTGAAGTGTCTCAGAATCCCTTAAATATCTTTTATATTGCATTCATGTTTAAGGGGGTGGAGGGGGGGCAAATATTTTCTTTAGCTATAAAACATTCGATTGTTTCCAAATGTTTTCTTGAGTTTAAAAGAACAAATTTTTACAGTAAATTATATTTCTCTTATTAACGTTCATTCGATAACGGAGAAATTTTGTTTAAAATTTTAAAGCTCTATAAATATCATTTGCTTGTCCAAATATTTATAAACAAAATTTTATGTTTTAAATATAACTTATGTTATAAAAAAGGAACTAGGTTGGTATATATAGTTAAATATAGTAAAAAATCAGTTTATTTTTATGTAACAAAATTACATTACCATTGTACACTACATAGATCTAGTTCTTTGATATTCTATCAAAGTAATAAAAAACGTCATTGTTGTTACCTTTCTCAATATGCAATGCATCGTCTCCCAAGTTCAATTGTTCATCCGTTCCAGGGGAGTTAGATATTTTGTGTAACTGTGAGTTGCCTGTGATTGCCTCCCCCTCATGAGGTTCGATGTCCCAGCTGTTACCAAACGCATGAAATTTACCAGCCTTAGAAAACAAACACACAAAAAGACAGTACTTAGAACATTCTTTGGTTAGGCATTTGTGTTTTTAGTGTTGAAGGATCGGAATCATGGAGAAAATGGCACCCCCATGATCTTTCAGCTGGTGTGCGCAGCAAAGTTAAAAAAATATGGGTTTCGACGCAATAGTGAACAAAATTTAGGTTTCATTCACCTGCGGTAACAGGTGGGTCTTTCTTGCAAGACACCCCAGATGTGAACTTCATTAGATTAGGCTACTTGCTGTCTGTAGTGAAATCGTAGAGGTAAATTTGCCAAAATTAAAAAAAAAAAAATTATTGCTGCCATCGAGGCTGTTATGACAAAGAGACTGGCGACCTGACCTTGACCAGTTGATTTCTGAAGACCAATCATTTATAGCCGGACTGGGACAAGAATTATTTTAGGACAGTAAACTGACAAAATGTATTAGAAAAAATATATAATAAAAGAATTTTGTTGTGCTTTTTTTTTTTTAGATTTTTTAGCAAAGCTGCATTTCTGTCAAATTTTCTTAATCGAAATTAAAACATTATGAAAACCCAAATAGTTATAATAATACAGCCAGAAATTGATCTCTCTCTCTTTTTTATAACGTTGTTTTATTCATTGTTACCCCCCTTTCCCTTCAAACGGTCACATTTTGACATACGACAAAACCCATCCCCTCTCCCGCAAAGATCATGTTAACTTATGGCTTATCCCACCACCATACCTTCTCTGTCCAAAAAAAAAAAAACTGAACACGAATTTCTACACCTTACATAGTTTCAAACCCATGACACCAATAATCAACACATGGCAAGCATAAACATATGTAAACTAATTGAATCTGAAAATAGATATAATGGGAAATGACAATCTTTTAGTTCCAATGTAATCTAGCTGCCTGATAATTCCTGGGGTTACATTGTCCTTCTTTTTTGTTCTGATCTTTTTTAAAGCTGCAGATTAACAGACATTAACAAACGATAAATGGGTATGAAAAACATGTGAAACGGGTATGAAAAACATGTGAAACGGGTATGAAAAACATGTGAAACGGGTATGAAAAACATGTGAAACGGGTATGAAAAATATGTGAAATGGGTATGAAAAACATGTGAAACGGGTATGAAAAACATGTGAAACGGGTATGAAAAATATGTGAAATGGGTATGAAAAACATGTGAAACGGGTATGAAAAAATGTGAAACGAGTATGAAAAATATGTGAAATGGGTATGAAAAACATGTGAAAAATCGTCCTGTAAATAAATCAGTAAACATTTGATAGTAGTAATAAGGTAAGTATTATGTTTTAACCACTACTGATTATGTGTGTGTGTGTGTGTTATTGTATTTTCTTTACTTACCAGGTTGTACTGGCCATTGCTTCTGCGAACTATCACAGCTGAAGACAAAGACGGGTCAGTGTAGACGGCCGAGTCCTGGTTGGTCAATGACAAAAAAGAAAACTCAGAAATAGGACAAAACTGGACAATGAAATGTACAAATATTTCATTTTGTTAAAACAAACTCTGCAATTCATGCTCCGTGTTGTAGTGAAAGTTCTGACAATTTAAAAATACCTGCGCTCATTTAAAAACATCTTAAATTTTTTTACATTAATTTTATATGTTCCATTTTTATCGTAAAACATTGTCACAGATCTCTCTCTCCCTTTCTCTCTCTCTCTCTCTCTCTCTCTCTCTCTCTCTCTCTCTCTCTCCCCCCCCCTCACCCCACTCTTTCTTTCTCTATGAAATAAGCAAAAAATTGAATGACAATTATATTCAAATATTTAATCCTTTTATATCTATTTGTGAAAAAATTGTTCAGCTGTCTCCACAAAATAAATGTTAATCTCTTAAATGTGATACTGAATTTATGTTTGTCCATTGAAAGTTTGAAAACTTTTAAGATTCACATCAAGCTAAAAAACTCGCACTTATTTACATTGAAAGTATTTTAAATTTCATGACCCCTTTATTCTCATTCTTTTATATTTCCTTTTCTTACAGTAAATGTTATGAAATCAAAAAAAGTTTTTCTGGTCCTCGCAAAGAACAAAACATGATCACGTGGTTCCGAGGGTTTTATAGAATAAAAATAAATTCAAAATATAAATCGTCATTAAAATCTTTTCAAAATACATCAAATTTGTGTTAACCTGGTATTGTGTATAGATTTATAAGAATATATGGTATTGTGCATAGATATATAAGAATATATGGTATTGTGCAAAGATATATAAGAATATATGGTATTGTGCATAGAGATATAAGAATATGTGGTATTGTGTATAGATATATAAGAATATATGGTATTGTGTATAGATATATAAGAATTTATCTGTTTTGTGTATAGATTTATACGAATATTTGGTATTATGTATAGATTTATAAGAATATATGGTATTGTGTATAGATATATAAGAATATATGGTATTGTGCATAGATATATAAGAATATATGGTATTGTGTATAGATATATAAGAATATATGGTATTGTGCATAGATATATAAGAATATATGGTATTGTGCATAGGTATATAAAACCATAGATCTATGGTATTTTGTAAAAAAATTTAGGTTATAGAGTATTACAAAGGAAAATAATACTAATGGTGGAAAAATATTTATTTAGACAACGGGAGAGGATTTTGAAAATAGCGAAGCGCTTTCTTTACCGTGAGAATCGTGTGGCCGTGTAGGGTTGTCCTTGGATCGTTGGTGGACGCAGAAAGAAGTTCAGATTGCCTCAGTCGTAAGGTCACAGGTTTGTCCTGAAAATTCATTTGAAAGGTCAGCTGGTCCGGCATGGATTCGTCTGGCACATCTCTTCTTGCCCTGTACCGTGTGTTGACCTCGGACACCAGGTGAACAGGTACGACATGGACTTTTGAAGGAAAGAATGAATATAGATAGATAGATAGAGAGAGAGATAGATAGATAAGAAAGATAGATGGATATTAGATAGATAGATAGATAGATAGAAAGATAGATAGATAGATAGATAGATAGATAGATAGATAGATAGATAGATAGATAGATAGATAGATAGATAGATAGATAGATAGATAGATAGATAGATAGATAGATAGATAGATAGATAGATAGATAGATAGATAGATAGATAGATAGATAGATGTGACTTAGCTAGACATAGCTCGGTGTGACGGGAAAGTCTTAGATCAATAGATAGAAATTAAAATCAAGGATTATAGTCTAAGACTCTAAGTGAAAGCTTTTGTGATGCCACTTATTTCCAATATGTTATTCGAATAGCATCAGCCAAATGCGATTATTCAATATAGTTCACATGATTAAATAGCTGTCTATATCGAAACCATTCTGGATGGTGAGAGAAGCTGCCCGTACACGAAATATAGGGATCTATTTTTAGATCTCAATATCAGGTTCAGCCAATATCTTGCTACAGCTAATGATAGTAAAGTATCTATCTATATATATATTTCTCCTCTTCGAAAATATCAGCCTGTTATTTTCTTTGATTGCTTATTTAAAAATATAATTACAGTAATTACATTGATTGATACGGCGGCGTATGTTACGACGCAGGGTGGCTAGTTTATAATATTTTAGCTCTGTCGGAACAAAATACTTGATATAAGTTGTTGTTTTTTTAATTCCTTTTCTATTTATGTCTAATAATGAAGACCGAGGACAGAAAACTATATTTTTGATTGTCTCTATTGATCATATAAACTCAGCATTGTCCCGTGTATACGTTGGCTGGAATGCACATTGGTTGTGACATGTATCATCACCATTAAAACTTTACATCAATTTACCTGCATCGAGAGCGGCAAAAAGACACATTAGGCAATAGACACGTAACATCGTGATGTAGTGGCTTCAGGTGATGATCAACCAGCAGGTGTGTTGTAGTCGAGCTACTGAAACCTATCAGCGACATAAGTCCATTAAATACAGTCTAAGTTAATGTTAAAAATTGTGTTGACGTAGTAAGTATTATCAATTTAAAATGTAGCAGCATCATTTATCACTTATAAATTTATCAGCACCAATTATCTTTTTCATTCCCTTTCATGTGTTTATACAACTCTATGAGCTTCAATAGCTTCACCAGACATTCCTGAGTTATTAGATGTAAAGGAAATCAATATGAATATCAACTACGTCTGTCATGTACTGTGTGGCTGAAGTTAAAATATTCGTCCCAAGTTACAAAGATAAATATACACTTTTATGAGCTATACCACTTTAAGTTTAGTAATCAATAGTGTTTCATTATTATCCGTTTAACATTAATATCGTTAGATCTTTTAATATATATGTTCGTCATGGGACTGTTATGTCACTATTCGAACGTATGCACAACATCAAAATCACCATGAAGTTGAGCCCATCTTGATGTAACATTTGGTACTTCAGATCTAAGAACTTCAATAGCATCACTGAAATTCCTGAATTAATATATAAAAAGTTAACAGGGCTGGACTTAGCCCGATTTGACCAAATGCCCCTCGATTTACATTTAGCATTAAAATTAAGAGATGCTTTTGTAAAAAAAAAATAGGAGAGGGGCCTCGAAATCATTGGTTAAAATGGGCCCCGCAATTCTAAAGGCAGGCCCTGATAGTTCGTACGTTCACTTGTTCTTTTTATCTTTTCTTACAAATTTTTGTTTATTGAATTGAGTTATTAACTGATCTTTCGTTTCTTCATTTTTCCCGAAACTCTGCAATAACAGTATTTGGTAAAAAAATGAACGCATTTAGGTGTTAGCGTTAATGGCATTTAAACAGCAGCCCTAGTAAAAACATATGCCTCGCAAGAATTGAAATATTCAAATTGAAATCATAATACAATCTACGTCAACCGGTAAAATGATAAAAACTTTCCCGTGTTAGTTGATGTCAGCTGAATTTTTTGTCACATTTTAAACACAATTTAGTAAAAATAAGAATTATTTGGTTAAGAAAAGATTAGAAGTATTTGGAAAAGTAAAGATTATAATTCTTTGGAAAAGTAAAGATTTGAAATATTTGCGAAAAGTAAAAATTAGAAGTATTAGGAAAAGTAAAGATATTAATTCTTTGGAAAAGTAAAGATTTGAAATATTTGCGAAAAGTCACTCAAAGAAAAAAAATGCTATCATCAATTCATATTTTTTTTCAAGCATACAGCACCTTATAATAAAGCAGGGAAATCCTATTGTAAACAATGATTCTACATAAATAATACATCTTTTATTTAACACAAAGCCGAAACGAACACAGTACTGTTGCTGAGAAAGGGGAGGGGGTCAGGGGGGTGTCTATCCATTCTTTAGTTAGAAAGATTTTTCAAAACAGCTCACACAAAGCATTTTGTTATTTTGCTTGTGAGAAAGTAAAGAAAAAAAAGAAGTTTCCTGAATGATATTTGAATGATATTTGATAGAATCATAGATCCAAAATGAATACTGAAAACAATCAGGTCAATCGTGTTTTAGATAAAATGGCTGACTCTGCAAAAATTGTGGCGTTCGCTGATGAATTTCGTGTTACATCTGATCTCCTTTAATCTTTTTGATTAAACTTAATCATTTATTGAAGTTTTAACTGTTAATGTGGTTTATATTATATTACAGCTATTGTATTAGTAGTATAACAAATATTGTATTAGTAGTATTACAAATATTGTATTAGTAGTATTAAAAATATTGTATTAGTAGTATTACAAATATTGTATTAGTAGTATGGCAAATATTGCATTATTAGTATTACAAATATTGTATCACAGTGGCTACAGTACCGGGCACCATTATATTAGGGTTAGGAATAGGGTTAAGATTAGGGTTAAGGTTAGGGATAGGGTTAGTGATAAGGTTAGGGATAGGGTTAGGGATAGGGTTAGGGATAGGGTTCGGGATAGGTTTAGGGATGGGGTTAAGGTTAGGGTGTGGAGCAATATCTATTGCTGGTACCGGAAAAAAAATACAGAGTCCCGCTTGATATTACCGTGGCCACTGCGATATTGTATTTAGCAGTTAACTTTGAAGATTTACCTTGTTGAACATATTATATTAATGTAACTTCTTGTTTATTTTAAAAATTGAGTGATGTATTTATAGAAATATATTTTATTATCAACAATAGTCAAGCATAAAAATTGATAATAAAATGAACGATTATCATTATATACTATTTGTACACGAATTAAAGTACAGTTTAAAAAGCATAGCCAAGATAGTGGTCGTAGACGCCTACCATATAATGGTCGTAGAGGCCTACCATATAATGGTCGTAGACGCCTACCATATAGTGGTCGTAGACGCCTACCATATAGTGGTCGTAGAGGCCTACCATATAGTGGTCGTAGAGGCCTACCATAAAGTGGTCGTAGAGGCCTACCATATAGTGGTCGTGTGTAATGTCACCGTAAGGATGAGATTAAATCTCTTAGATCATTTAAAACTAATAATTGGACGAGTTTTGTATTGTTCTTCTTTTATCCGTGTCTTTTTTAGTTGTAACTTGCAGTACACCAGATTTAACTAGCAAAATTGTAAACAACCCAGCAGTCTATATAATTAGTAGATATAGGAGATAATAGATAGAAGATAAGATATAGAATATAAGATATAGGAGATAATATATAAGAGATAGGAGACAAGAGATAGGAGATAAGTAAAAAAAAAAGTTCCCTTAGCCCTATCGGGCCATGGGCAGATGAAGTGTAGAATTCATCTGTTTCTATAACCTCGGCACAACGCCCAGTCGCCTTTACTTCCCCAACTTATGTCAGGTACCCATTTAAAGCTGGGTGGACTTGTGGGATGACTTTGCACCGAATTTCACCTGCAAAAATTCTGGGCCTCACCGAGGTTCGAACCCAAGACTCTCAGGTCGACAGTCGAGTATCTACACCACTCGGCCATCCGTCCCACTATAGGAGATAAGAGAGAGGAGACAAGAGATAGGAGATAGGAGATCGGAGATAAGATATAGAAGATAAGATATAGAAGATAAGATATAGGAGATAAGAGATAGGAGATAAGATATAGAAGATAAGAGATAGGAGATAAGAGAAAGGAGATAAGAGATAGAAGATAAGAGATAGCAGATACGGCTAAACATACTCTCGAACACGGTCCGCACTCAAATAATAGAATTCAAAGATCAATCGTCGGGCTAGGGTAAGGTATAAAATAAATGTTAGACTCATTTTTGTGTCATAATATTCCTTAAGTGGTCATTACGCTAAACAATAAATTAAAAACACTTGCAGTGTGAATGTCGCTAATCTTATGGCGTTAGTTGGACACGAAGAAGACATTGATGACGACCTATTATTTTGTCAGCTATTATCAGGTTCTAACAGGCAGAAACATTTTTCACTCTGATACAAGAAAACAGAATTGATAAGAGTGAGTGTGTTGGAATAAGCACTAATGGAGCAAAAAGTATGGTCGATTTTAATAAAGAAGTCGTTATGAGAAATCATAGGTTGTTCCATATTGTTGCTTAAAACAGTGAGACTATTGGAACACATACGAACACCACTGAAACAGTGAGACTATTGGACCACATACGAACACCACTGAAACAGTGAGACTATTGGACCACATACGAACACCACTGAAACAGTGAGACTATTGGAACACATACCACTGAACTACAGAAAGTTCTAAATGAAAATTAAAAAAGTACCGAATATTAAAGGCTGTCCATTGAATGCACGATGGAGTTAGAAGTATATTCTAACATCAGTCTGATTGCTTATCCTAACATCATTTTGATTGCTAATTCTAAAATCATTTTGATTGTTAATTCTAAAATCATTCTGATTGTTAATTCGAACATCATTCTAATTGCTAATTCTAAAATCATATAGATTGCTAATTCTAAAATTGATAACTATAAAAACATTCTGAATGCTAATTCTAACACCATTATGATTTCTAATACTAACATCATTCTTGTTGCAATTTTCTAACATGATTCGGATTGCTAATTCTAACATTATTCTGATTTTTAATATTAATATCATTCTGATTGCTAATTTTAAAATCATTCTGATTTCTAATTCTAACATCATTCTGATTGCTAATTCTAACATTATTCTGATTGCTAATTTTAAAATCATTCTGATTTCTAATTCTAACATCATTCTGATTGCTAATTTTAAGATCATTCTGATTTCTAACTATAATATCATTCTGATTTCTAGCTCTAAAAAAAAAAAGAAATTCTGCAAATTTCTATACAAATTAAATTCTCAGCTATTATAATATTTCATTTTATTTAAATAATTAGGGCTTTGATTTATTTTAAATTGCCAAATAAGATTATATAGGCATAAAAGTAAGTCAAGTGGAATAATCGAGTCATTTTTTGCTAAAAATTATCACTGAGGTCGTGTGACATGGTGGCTGAATGGTAAAACAACTTGGAATTTTCTTTCTTTTTACGCCGACTATCCAGGTTCGATACCTCTCAAGGACATTTATTTTGTTTTTATATGTATGATTTTAGTTGTTTTAATGTAACTTATTAGATCTCTTTGACATTTTTTATTGAAATAATTTATCTTTTAGGATGTTGTAAGAAAAAGAAAAAAAAAACAACTAATTAGATTATTCATTTTGTTCACAACATAAAAAAATTGAAAATATGTATCAAAGCTGAACACAGAGGCAGAGGTGACCTAGGGTGGGTGAGAGGGGTCCAAAATCGAAAGTCCCGCCGGGCCCCAGCTTGAGGGGAGCCCCCAAAATTATTTTTTAATCTCATGTCATGGTATCGAATGTCAAATTTCAGGGTCAGAAAATAGAAATAAGAAATGATAATCATATTGTAATAAGATCAGAAAGATTCTATGATTGTATAGTAAAGTTCCCTTAAGACAATGAGGTCTCATTAGGGTCAGATAAAGTGAAGAATTCATCTGTTTCAATAACCTCGTCATGTACAGGGATTGTGTGGTAAACACAAAGCTCAGCAGCCTTCACCCCCCCAACATAAATTCAGGTACCCATTAGAGTTGGGTGGACTTGGGGCTTTACCCCAGCAACTAAAAAAAACCCAAGGTTATCACTGAGGTTCGATCCCAGGAATCTCCGGTCGACAGTCTAGCACTCTACACCGCACTATCGCCCGTTCCCTTACAATGATTGTATGCGTTCGCGTTTTCTGTTTATCTTGTCTGATAAACTTATGTTTATAAAATTGGGTTATTTCCTGATCTTTTTTTACTTGATTTTCCCCGAAACTCTGAAATAACAGCATTTGGTAAAAATTAACGCATTTAGGTGCCATAATCTGTTAATGGGAGTATATCAGCAGCCTCAGTAATAACTTATGTTTGGCGAGAATTTAAAAGTTCAAAAAAAAATCTCAGCCACTTGGAAAAGCAGTAAAACATTTCTGTTGGTTGATGCCAGCTGAATTTCTTTTATATCACATATTAATCACGATTTGTTACAAATTAGAAATATTTTGAAAAGTAACACATAGTTTTCCATTAGTTCAAAAGATTTTATTTCAAAACTGCCCACTCACAGGTTTTTTTTTTTAATTTTAATAATGAGAAAATAAAGAATAAAAAGAAAAACAAAACTTTTTCTCACTGACGTATGACATTTTTATAGATCCAATAAGAAAACTGCACTATTGGGTTAAACGTGTTTTAGGTAAAATGGCTGACTCTGCAAAAATTCTGGCGTTAGCCGATAAATGTGATATTACATTTGATCAATTTTAATCCTTTTGATTAGCATTTTTAAAAAGATTAAAATTTTAAATGCTCTCTCATTAATGTGTGAATTGATAATGTAGTTTTTATTCCATTACAAATATTGTATTAGAAGTTAAAATTGAAGATATACCACGTTAAACTCTTTAGATCAATGTAACTTCTTATTTATTTAGTAACTTTTAACACTAGAACGACGGATTATTTGAACTACCTTTAACGACTGAAGCGGTCATTATGAACGCGGATAACATGTTAACAAATTATGTCATACTCGATCAAATGCCTGGCACCCGGACCGGCGAGTGACTCCTTATAATTGAGTTGTATCCCTTTGACCATCTTTTCAAATTCCCCAGTCTATTTTTATCCGTGGAAGTTATACATACGTAAGTTCGCCATTCTAGCCGATTATGTATTAGATAATAATTATTTTTATTATGTGTAACAACCAAAGAAACAATATGTATAGAATTATAAACAGTATTTTTCAAAAAAATATACGTAAGTAATCACATTCTGTTCATCGGTCATCTTTTGTTTTGTTACGACAAAACGAGCATTGATGGCGTGTTTTACTCCTTGCTCCACTTTTCACAGGAATGCCTGATGAAATTTATTTTTGTTGCACAGTAAGGTAATCTCAATTCTTGAAGAATGTTAAAAAAAATAAGACGACTAGAAATGCTGGGAATAATGCTGAAATGCGTTGTTGAAGATATAGACAGGCCATCTTCGTGATGCTGATCTCGTTGTGGGAGGCTCATTTGGTCCAGAACGTCCACTCCACACTTAAAAAAAATTTAATGTTGCTCAGTTTCTGGAAGTTTTTTTTTTGTGTCCCCAATTTCAAAATGTTTGTGTAAGGTACTCAGTATGCAGCTTGTTTGTACAAGGTACTCAATATGCAGCATGTTTGTGAAATGTACGCAATATGCAGACATTCTTTTTAGGCTTGCTGTAGTAAATTGTGAAAGTTTTTAGAGCATTTTCTAAAAAAAAATGCTCTATTGTCCCCGTTTTGTCTGTCCGTCCGTCCGTCTGTCATCACCCTAGATCTCAACAACCATAAGTCCTAGACCCATGATGTATATATCATTTTGTAGGTCTTGGCCTGCCATGTGTACATCAAAAGTTCATTTCTCGATAGGACCCCTGAGGGCCGGGCTTCAGGGCTCCTAATGGGCTTATATATTATATATACACCTTATACGTTCAATAACCCGTTCATTTGGTGCGAAATACTGCAGCACGTAGTTTCACCAAGATTTATTAAGAAACTCATCAAATGAAATAGTAAGCTTGTGTTCTGAGTTTAATTGAAAGTATCAGAGCTATGCAACAATTGTCGGAGTTTTCGGACGATTAAATGACTATAATTTCGAATGTTTTCAATTATGAGTCCTATTTCAGTAACCACAAACCACTTGTAGTTAGATTTAAGAGAAAATAATTTTTTTTCAAATATAAAGAAACGTCTTTATAATTAATTTTTTACAGATATATGCATTACACAATTGAATTTATAAACATTTCCAAAATTTACAAATATTTACTGAAAGATAGCATACGTACTGATACATAACATGAAAATGCGCTAACACGTCCTGTGTCCAGAACGGAACAGGCTTAATTGCTTGTTTTTTTTCCATTGACGAGTACTTTTTGAAGGAAAACGTTCTGGGGTTGTGTCTTTACACATGGCTAGAAACTCTCTTCGTTTCTGCCTTATAGTACCAACGATGGATGTGCTTTTGGCAATAATATGACGTCAGCCGACAGCGTCACTAGATATTATTAGGTATGGCGGTCATTCTGATTGACAGGTGACGAGAATTATCAAACATTCTCGCTTGCTGAATTTTTTTTTTTTTTGTGAAGAGTTTTATTGTGGTAACCATCGTAACAATATTTTCGTAACCGCTTAACCTTGCAGAAACTGAAAAAAACAAGCAATAAACGCAGACTAATGTACCGAAGACTCCAATATTGAGACTGCATACAAAGCCACATTTGGGTAATAAGTATGTGTTATTATGTAGCGTCACCGTAAGCCGTGATTCAATGCATCTTACTAAACTGTTACACCGTGCGTGTATTGTAGCGTCATTCTATTTTGCTGATAGAAAATTTTTGTTGAATTTTCACCCCACATATTTTGTAAATGTTTATTAATTTATTTATATCTTTTGTTAACTATAACATTCAAAATTTATTCTTCGCTGGTTTAAATCTGGAACCAAAAGAAAGTAGATTGCATAAATAAAAAAAGTAAATAATGAAATAAACGAGGATGAACTAAATTCAATACTGAAAGAACCACAAAAACATGTAACATTGTACTCACATTAACTTGGGAGTTATTATAGTCTGAAGATCTATCAAATAAAAGTTCGAAGACATCTAACTTAAAACGCTATTTTGATACTAACAAAGAGTACAATAATAAGCCAATCGATTTTTTTTTTCAAAACTAACTAAAGGATTTATATCTGCCTTGAAAAAAAATGCAGGGTTTGGCAGAAGTTAATGAGTAAAGATAGGTGATAAGAAATAGCAGATAAGAAACGGTTCCCTCTCAAATAATACACCTCATCCATCAACCATAGGGTTAGGGTAAGGTATAAAATATATGTTAAACACATATTTTGGTCCTGATATTTCCTTTAGTCGTTATTACGCTAAACAATTCTATGACTGTACTGGTCTTGTGAATGTCGCTAACAGGGTTGGAATGTCGGCATGTGTTAATGAAGATACGCGTCTAATTGTTTATTTATACTTTATTTGGTATCAATATTTTTTTTATTTAATGTATACTTTCAATAAACAATCTAAACTTTTTCTGGTTAAATATATTGTGCTGTAGTGAAGTATATTTGTTAAATACTGTACTGGTACTATTGCTTTTTCTCAATCAGTTGTTTACAACGTAAAAGGAACATTGACAGTTTACCATTATCCTACAGAGTAATATTCGTGCACATATTATGCAACTATAAAGTTTGATACAAGTTTGATATACCGGTACATTTGCAGCGTTTGCATATCTTCCCTATTCATTACCTGGAAGTTGCCGATTTAACGTACCGGTCCATAGATCGAATGGCACAAGAAACATATTTTTTTTTTATTTATTGTATTGTATTTCTCTCTGGATAGTGCGACGCCTTCCCCTCACGGGCCGCGGTGAGATTATCAAACGTCGACCGGTCCGCGACGAGAAAATTTTGGGGCACACTACAATAACACACACACACCTCTACTATGGTAGTGGTAGCTTTTATTTTGTTTGAACAAAATACAAATGGCCTCTGTATCTTACTATGCTGCTCTCTAAAAGCAAATTTGTTGGCATTTTTATTTTCCGACCCCACCATGAATATACCAAATTTTATAGATGAATATAAACAAAACTTAAAGAAGTTATAATCATGTTTGCAGTATGCATTGTATGGTCCTAATATGAAATGGTTTATTTTTCGTCTCATTTGTAATGTAATTACTAAAAAAACAAACGTAAATAAGTAAAATGCCAGAACTGTGTAACATTCTTTTGCATAGAAATCAGACTTATGCGCTTTGTTCTTTAATTTGTACATTTTTATTTTTACATTTATAGTTTTTTTATAGTTTTTTTATAGTTTTTATTGTATAAAAAAGGTTAAAATAATAAAAAACCATGTTAAAATTTAAAAATCTATAAAGTTTTATTATATAAAAATACTTTGAAAACACCATAACTAGACGAGTTTCTGTCCGCATATATTTTGGACATTTCTCGAGGCACATGTGGAATAACGCAACTGGAAAATAAGCTCTAGTAACATCAGAATGATACTAAAATGTCTGTTAAGGATCCCACTTTCGAGTGAATTACTGATGAAGATTATTTTTGGTCAGAAAAAAAAATATTGCTCGAAATGTTCACCATGCTGCCTATCCAACTAGGTAAGTATTTTGCCAAACGGATTTATTTTTACATCCCAATGTATTTTTACAATTTAGAAGTTAAAATTTATAATTCTGGATATATTTTATATTATCTGGTGTAATTTTGTATTTACTTCAATAGTTAACATGTGCTATATTTCACATTTCAGCATAAAAAATATGGCTTTTTTTACATCAGCTGATTGAACAGCTGTGTTTATTAAATCAATTCCTACTTTTAACCATATGCTACAAATCATTACGAGTTCACCCTTATGCACTACAACAGGCTAGTATACGTTATTCAAAGAACAAAACAATAAAGCGCTATGTTAGTAAAATTGAAATGAGATGAACTTTTTGAAATGTTACTAGTCATTGGCATTTTCCCCCTTTGCTTTTCATTTATTTACAGATATTCAGATATCTTTGACAGCACAGATTATCGAGTAGCAATACTTATTTGCGCACATTTTGCATTTATAATTTATGTATATTATATAATTAAATATATGTATATATGTATAAATATAAACTATATATGTGTATAACTATTTTATGGGTATCATTACCTAATGAATTGTTTGTGCTTATTTTGTTTTTGGTAAATTCTTCAAACAATTTTGCATAAGACCTGATGCCATATATTTGTGACAACACCAACAACTAGGTTTTACAGGTGAGGAGCAGCGAGAAATTCGTGTTTTGATATTGAATAAAAATCACATGGGAGGAAAAAATGGATGTTAGTTGGTTCTGCTTATGGTTATATGTATTATCTTAAGGTTTATACAGGGAAGGAGTTAGATAAAAGTAAGAATTTTCAGAATTGGTTAGCTTATAATGTAGTCATGGCATATTGCAAAACGTCTGTTGCATAATATTATAGGTTATGTATGGACGCTTTTTTGGGAACTGTTAAAACAGAAAAAAAAATTACCTTATTCTGTAAATTTGCTGCTGTAATTTTTAAATATGTCTTTTTCATAATACTATTTTGTCTATATTTATATGCCTTGAAATAATATGTATGCATTTAACACATTGCTTTATTATAAATTATCTAAAAGTAATTAATTACGAAGTTGTTTTTATTCTGCGGAAAAAAGAATTCTGTCACTTAGTATGTCTTGAAAAATTCACTGCCAAAATTCATCATGAAGGATGTGTGCATATAATTCAATAAATTTGATTATATCTTTGTAAAGAAATTGATCTTCATAGTTTGAGAGTACTAAAAAAACAAAAAAGCATGTGTTATATTTTAACCATATCTATAATACAAAACATCATTTTTGTCTGTCACACCTCCTGTGTTTGTCACACAAGATGGCGGCAACATTTACTTTACATTTTACGTGTTCTGTATAGGTTAGTGTTAATATGCAAACATTTCTTTAATTTCTTACTAATAATACTTTAGAGCACTGCACACGGAAGCACATTATTATATCACATGAATGAATTCTTTAAGGATGGAGTAGCGCCGTACACAATGTAGACAATGCAAAGTAACTCATTTATGTTCGGGGCTTCACAAAACTTGATGTTTAGAGCTTTGATATTCATTCTTGTTTTTTTTTTTAGAGGCCTGATGGTTTTCTGCGTCTGCTGCCTCAACTAGACTAAATGAATATTATTTTTTTAATTGAAGGTTAGATACAAGCTACACTAGGAATTTTACATTTTCAATAATTTGTTTTGTAACCAAAAGTGTACCGGGTTGCAGAGGCGTACCTAGGGTGGGTAAGTGCGGGTCCCTATTCGAAAGTCTTCCTTGGACCCAGCTTGAGGTGAGCCACAATTTTTTTTTTACATTAAATATTAAGTAAATTATCTCATGTCATGGTGTCGAATGTCAAAATGCAGAAGCCCTTAAAGATGTCAAACCCCCCCGGGGCCCCACAATCCAAAAGTTTGGCACTGCCGGGTTGGCTCTTTTTCTTAGTTAATTCTCATTACGATTTATTGTAATATGCTACAATGTGTATAACATAAAATAAAGCACCTGCTAAACATGTAGCCTTTGGCTTAACTTACAGGCACATACATCTCTTTTTTTTTAAATACGTTGAACATCATAAAACATCATAAAACATTATAAAACATCATAAAACATCATAAAACATCATAAAACATCATAAAACATCATAAAACATAAACGAAGAATTGTTTGGAAAAGAGACCCTGATTTTTCTTCAAACAATTCAAAAAATGCATGTATAAACAAAAACATAAATAACAATTGTTTTTTGTCACTCAATTTGTTTACTGTTTGCACATTTTGTGTAATTTATGTGGTGAAATAAAAATAAACTTCAATCGAACTCAATTTTTGTATTGATGTGTTTTTCTTCAAACTGTTTGTGTGTGTGTGCGTGCGTGTGTGTGTGTGTGTGTGAAAGTTGTTTTAAACTAAAAAGAAAAGTTTCATCTCTAGCTCATTTAATACTAAAAAATGATTTAATTTAAAATCAATTACCATATCTCTAAAGCCCATTTATTTCTGATTAATTTGATAATTAACATTTTATTAATAATTTATTTTAATATAAAATAGATAAGAAATATAAATTAAATTAAGATAACCCGATTTTGGGCAAATGAACTTGAAAATTGAAAGAGCGATAAGGTGTTAAATGTGTTTATTTTAATAATAATGTACAAGGCGCCCAGCTAGACGTGTCGTCAAAATAGTAATCTTGAAAACAATGTTTAGCTTCTAAACCAGACATGGGCTATCTACGTCCCGTTAAACGTTTTGATTCGACCCATAGTACACCCCCCCCCCCTTTTTTTTCATTTACATTGATAACATTTACATTTATGTTAGCTCAGATAAAATATTATAAACTCTCCATTGATCTGCTCTTGGTTCGGCCCTTCAGTTAAATTTAAGAACCGATTGTGGCCCTTCAGTAGTTATAAGTTTTCATCTGTTATCTGTTATTTTGCAGCATGTTCATTACGATGAAAAAATTCATCAGTTGTAGATGTAACATTGAAAGGTCACGAAAAACACTAGATATGGACATCAAGAGTAGCTGCAGTGAATACATTGAAGTAACAAAAGTGTATGGTCTACTTTAAGATATGTCACAGTATGCAGGATATTATTTTTATAGTAAAACTGAAGCGGCCAATTCTCTACTTTTAATAATTACTCATTTATGTGTAGATTTATGCTCAAATATTGTTCAAGATTATTATCAACGATTGCCTAAGACAGCAAGTCACTGTAAAGTACAGACATATCCAACAACACTATAGCAATGATATTTGGAAGTTTTTAAGTGGCCATTCAGATAATGCAGAATGCTGAAATAAAATCACGGCAAAGGAATCCAGACAATGTTAAAGATGGTTGTTCCAGATCTATTTTTAGAGAAGAGAGAGACGGACGAAGACACTAAACAGTTAACAATTAACATAGGAAGTAATCGGTATTTTACACCCGAATTATTCCTGAAATATGTAGTGAAAAATGTTACTGTCTGTATTGTAATATGTGGCACACTTTTCAGAACTGTGGGAGGGTGGAAACTCGCACATGGCGCCTCAATAGCTAGATACAAACTGGGATTTCATGTGGTGCCATTGTAACGTAAATTGGGAATGTTTTAGTCTGGCTGAGAGAAGTTAAGCTGTGGAGAGTGTTAGTTTGAGTTAACTTTGATTGTAGGAACATTTGAAACAGCTCAGTCGTTGAGGTTCTAAAAGACTTGAATAGGTTTGTGTGTAATCGTTCTCCAACATGGATATTGATAGAGAGATGCATACTAAACAATTCTTATGATTTACAATGATTGAGCGAATAACAGAGTGCACATAGCCAGTAGCTATTCTATCTGCTTTCAGTCACAATTCTGTTAATTTTGACAGATCGTTGTACTGTAGAGAATCTCGCTTTGGGAAATAATACTTTTGTTGATTTATCAATGTATTTATTTAAAAAGAAAAGAAGAATTTAATAAACATTTTAAATTAAGAATAGCTATGAACTTCTGACGCTGTTCTGGATTATTTAATTTAAGTTCTAGTATTTTTTCTCTCACGTTTTTTTGGGCAAGATTTTGCACCGACACCGACTCCAAACAAAGTACACATGTCGACATCGACTCCAGACAAAGTAAAAATGCCGACACGGGGCAAAGTACAAACTCCGACGACGACACCGACACCCCAGCCCTGGTCGCAAATTTTATGGCATTACGTGGATACGAAGAAGACACTACTGACGACTTGTTATATTGTCAGCCATTACCAGGTTATACAGCGGGGGGTCGGTGATATTTTCATTGTGATGCAAGAAAAAAAATGTTAGGAGTATGTGTATTGGAATAAGTACTGATGGAGCAAATAGTTAGGTCGGTTTTATTAAAGAAGTCGTTAAGAGAATTCATGGGTTGTTCGTTATGCACATGTTGTTGCTTAAACACAGAACTAATACGAGGCCGTTGAAATACTGAAAGTTCTAACTGGTAATTAAAAAGAACCGTCTTTTTGTCTTGTAATAAGTGTATTTGAACATCATTCTGATCGTTAATTCAAACATCATTCTGATAGTTAATTCAAACACCATTCTGATTCTTAATTCAAACATCATTATGATTGCTAATTCAAACATCATTCTGATAGCTAATTCTACGCATGTATTTTCAATTTAAATATAGATATTCTTGAAATACATTTTGCCTTTTTGCAACTCCATATCTATGTCTGGTTGCTTTTTCAACATTTGAAGACATTAAGTCAAAAAGGGAAAGTGCTTTTGGATGTAGAACCACATCTCAGATGCAGATTTGTCGACTCAATGTTAACCTTTTCATCCCGCTCTAGTTGATTTTATTGTGTCATGGGCATCTTTTATTTAGTACCATTTATTTTAAAGTTATAATATTATTTACTAGCTGTACCGTGCAAAAACCTTTGCATAGAGTTATATCCCCTTAGGCTTGATCGGTAGGCTAGGTTATTTTTAGTTTCGGGCAGATCCGATTTTTTTCATGATTGTATTTTAAACTGGAATACTATTGTATTAATTCTTTACTTTCGATTTAACGCACACTGGAAATGAGTATTATTATATATGATCTTTATCTTTGTGCTGTGGCTCCTCTGTACTTCTGGGAAGGTGTATACATTTAATTGTAGTATTGACAGTCTTGCCACTCTCTTCGGAGTTTGATTTATTTCTTTGATTTGAAGTGTCCACAGATATATATGTGTGAGACGTTACACATACAACAAATAATATTCTTATTTTATAGGTACAGAAATACTTTTATAATTTCACATTCGTACCAAGGGATTAATGACGTAATGATAACAGTAGTCTAGAGTTTTACAAACAAAATATATTGTCTATAAAAGTGTTTCCCTAATGAGGTTTGATAGTCGTCTGTCTTAAAATTTACTTGCTAAAATTTACTTCCTTTAGTAGGATTCGAGGCCAAATATAATTATTACATAATGAAATGTTAATTATGGTAAATATGTTATTTATTTTATGTTATTAAGAGTGAATTTGATTTTTCATTTACTTTTATTTTGTCTGTTTACAAAAAAACATAGAAATAAATAATTACATTTTGATTGTTCTTAAAGTAAGTGCATTATTTTTATTTGATTTATGTAGTAGCTTTTCTTTAGACGAGTGGTACGTAGTATTTTAAAATGAAAGAATGTGTTACACGTATACCAAAGTTTCGTAAACATTGACGTACAGTTACAAAATGTAGTAAACTTAGAACAAGCAGTTTCTTGTGACACATTGACTACTCTGAAACTTAGTACTAATAGTAGATATGGTAGCAACCATGTAATACAACTATGATTATTAATTATAAAACTTGTTGTATCCTGCTAAATCCTGCAAAACATTTGCATAGAGTTATATACCCTAAGGTTTGATCAGTAGGCTAGGTCATTTTTGTTGCGGACATATCTGATTTTTTAATGATTTATTTACAATTTAAAGATGCATACAATATATTGTAGAAATACAAAAAAAAATAATATATTTCTATAAATGTTTTATTTAAAGCATTGTGAACGTAGCTAAACCATTTATACTTTCACTACTAACTAGTGTAACTATGAACAAACAAAACAATGTCTGTAAGAGTTTATCAATGCCTTTAATCTTTTATACCTTAAGCTTTTTTAAAAAAAAAATGTGTGCTGTTTATATTTAAGAGTTAACATTAAATAGCGAGATGAACATAATAAATACGTAATTTTATAATTAATTGAAAATAAAATAAATATTTCAGGAAAAAATGTTTAAATTCAAGTGAACTAGAGTATATATATATATATATATATATATATATATATATATATATATATATATATATATATATATATATATATTAAGACAAATTATTTCAAGAATTAAAAAACAATGTTTTTATGTAGTGATTTCAGCTGGACACTTTGGGTATGAATATTTTTTTATGTCCTTGTACGATGTGATGTACTGTTCTAGATGTCCTTGTAAGATGTGATGTACTGTTCTAGATGTCCTTGGAAATATCATGATGACGATTCTTTGTGGCTTGTGGAGTTGTTTTGCCTGTTTGTTTATGTTGAATGATGTGTGTGTGTGTGTGTGTGTTTTAATTCTTGAAATATTTTGTAGCTGCTAATTGGACGTTCGCTTCAGCAGAGTGAGTTGATGTAGAATTCGTCTAAATTGCGATACAGAAAGTTCTATAACAGGCCTGAAATGAAAGTAATATATAAAGTATAAATGTATATTGACATCTTTGAAAAAAAGGGGTCGATTTATAAATGATTAATTGATTTGATGTAGAAGATTGAAATGATCACTCAATGACTATTACCATAGGGTAGTTTGGGAGGAAGGGTTGGATGGAGGCAGAGGGAGGGGGTTAATCAAATAAAATATGTTGCATTGACCTTATTGGCGAGCGTGATTGTTGGATCTATAAAACATGATATTCAAAATGGAAGGTTTATTTTGAATGGAGTTAGGGCCTAGGAGGTAGCCATGATTCCTGTATATAAAAAGGGGAGATAAGCTAAAGCGGCCATCTTATTTCTGATATCAACGAAACTTATAACGACTCGTGATAAAGAACCGTTAAGACCAAATGTTTTGACACATTGTGAAGATCGTGACGTCTGGGAATGATGTGTGTGCTAAGTTTATGTTTCTATGCTACAAAATATTATTCTTTTTTTTATGCAAATATAGGTGAGTTTACAATTTTAAGTATTTTGAGTGCGCTATATATTTTGTTTATTGTGTTGCGCTTGGGCTGAATTTAGGATACCAAACTTAAAATCTTTGAGTATTTCATTGGCTAAACTAAATGTAAACCACATGACTACTTCTTGAATCACACTATACAGGACTCGATATGCTTAAACTTTAGCTATGTATAACTTGCTCAATAGTTATATTCTTTAGTGTATTAACTTGTTCAGTTTTTCTACTCTTAAATGTATTAACTTGTTCAAATTTCTATTCTTCAATGTATTAACTTATTCAACTGTTCTATTTATAAATGTTTAATTGTTCTACACCTTGTAGTAACTTGTTCATTATTCCCAATATTTAAGTGTACAGAAATTGGACGATTATGAAAATTATGATCAGACATTTTGATTAAATTATATTATTTAAACATACCTTGTTAACATCACAGCTCGTGTAGTCCAGTGGTCGAAAGGATTGGCAAGTTGCGCTGCAGGTATTATTGATCTTGATTGTACAGCATCTCATTTCACTGCAAAGCGCTGCATCAACACCTGTTGAACTTATCTGCATTGTAAAAAAAATGTTGAAAAAGATAGTTACAGGATATTATATATGTACTAGCTGTACCCCGCAAAACCTTTGCATAGAGTTATATCCCCTTAGGCTTGATCGGTAGGCGAGGTTATTTTTTGGTTTCGGGGAGATCCGATTTTTTTCATGGTTGTATTTTAAACTGGAATACTGTTGTATTCATTCTTTACTTTCGATTTAACCCACACTGGAAATGAGTATTATTATATATGTATATATATGTTTCCTAATCGAGTAGAAGAAATAATTTCTCAATATAATTTCTTTACATACCGGACAATATTTGCTCTGCTTATCATTGAAAAATATTTCACATTGTTTATCTTTGCTGAAGGTTTCACCTGCCCTCTGACCTGCTACTGGAGTGGGGAATTCATTCTTACCTTGAGTGTTTTCAGGACGTGTACAAGTGACTCTGGAAAATGTGAAGCAAATATTAAAACTCTGTCAGTAACGATAAAAACAAATTTTTACGGTTTCTTCAATATAATCCAATAATTGTTGCTTGTTTCACAGTCATATAAATTTGGTATCCAGACAAAACCCTCAGTGGACAGAACACCAAGAGGATATAACCCCCAGTGGAACTAAACATTTTATTATGACCCCAATTTTATTATAAATTGTAATGTATAATACCATTATGTAAATATATTAAAAATAATTATATTTTATTATTTGGTCTCAAATAACTGCATTAGTTCTTCGAACCACAGTGATCAAAAATCAATCCCTTGTTAACTTTACATCAACATGAAGCTTATCTTACCAGGTAAAACAAACAAAATGAATAGATTGAGCCCAACGTCAAGACTTACCGTATCTTTATTCAACCTATAATTATCGCGCCAAACACACATTTTATAGCGGAAGGTAAAGCAAACAGCTTAAAAGTCAAAAGTGGGGGGTTTTGTCCGTGGGAGGGGGGGGTTAGTCCCACACTCTATAAATTGATAACTGGGTCATTCCATGTCAACTCAACCAGTTTTTTTTGACAATTGTTTCACCCTACCCTCTCAGATCTTCCTGAAATTTTCATGGCTTGTGGTACAATCATAGTTGAGTGATTCCTGAAAATTTCAGGCAATTTGGTCATAAACTTTACGAGATATGATTTTTTAAAGTTTTAAGGGTAGTCGCCAGTTCGCGTGACATTTACATTTTCGCGATATTTGAACGTGAATATTTCAAAAAACTAAACAATGTATCAGGCTGAAATTTTCAGTCTTTACTCAATGTTTTATCTTAAATTGAAAGATGTATTAATCTCAAGTGTAGCTTGCACACAGAATGCCCTAAAAAATTCCAAACATTGCACTTCAGACAGTTTTCATCAATATTTGACCCGGTATAGCCAAGAACCTATAAGACATGAAACGATGATTGTTATACATTTAGTAATTACCATGTATGTGATTATTATTTTGATAGAGAATTCCTGTTAATCAATAATAGTGTACTCATGGTGGGCCCCTTTAAGCATCATGGTTGTCCATTTTCGCACACATTGCGACCCCCAGATGACCATGTGGACAGTAATGCACACTTTTCATATTTTGCACACTTATTAACCTTGGCAAGTACTAGCTATGGTGAAAATTTCATGTTGTTGTCTAAACGCCTTCTTGGTGAAAAATTGCATAAAATTGCATGATGTATACACTATTATTGAATATTGCGTAGCGAATATTTCAAAAACTAAAAGAGGTATCAGGCTGTAATTTTCAGAATTTACTCATTGTTTTATCTTGAGTTGAATGATATATTTATCTCAAGTGCAGCTTGCACATAGAATACCCTAAAAAATTTCATTTCAAACATTGCACTTCAGACAGTTTTCATCAATATTTGACCCCGCACTCTACAAGCCTCATTAACGTGTATTTTGGTAAATCAGCAAAGCAATGAAATGTCAATCAAATTTTATGAAAAAATACAGTTAGTTTTAAGTTACAAAATCAAATTACAGATTGTTTGTTTTTATCAATCATACAAGCAACCATGCAAGGCGGATATCAGCGTATGCTCATTATACTGCTAATGCAGTTAACTGATGGTATCTTCTCTATGTACACACAGTCCTACTATCAAACAGTTTCTTGCAATTGCCAAAATGCACATCATCATAACAATACTGTCTTGATGAGCTGCCAGACAACATTGGCGGTGGAAGATTGCACAGTACATTAGTGAACGGTATCCAGAAGATATCGTCACGACTTGGCCAAGTTAATCTGTTTGTAGGTGTTCTGTTCATGAACTTGACCAAGATATCTTGATGTTCAACAGAGTGTTCTGTTATGTACCCATTAAACCAATCAGTGTTATAAACAACAGCCATAAACTGTACTGGATGCAGATCTGCAATGCTTGGTGCTGATTCAACTACCCGGTCAGGTTCTTGTGACACATTGACGACCGTATCACAGTTATCACATGACAACCTGAATATCTTGAGTTTTTTTCACTTACTGCCACAAACCGGTGGTGTGACCGTGTAATAGGAACGGTTTGAATTGAAGCAAATCGTTTAAGCAAACAGCTACGATGCACTTTAACGTCATCCTTTGCTGCAAAAAAAGAAATGAATTCCTGGAACGTTTTTTTGGTTGCCCAATCGTACATCTGATGTGGCGTTAGTTTTTAATGTTGCAGAGTTGCCTGCAAACTTGCTCTTGCTACTAGCCTCTTTTTTTGCCACCATTACCATCCCAAGGACTTTTCCCATGACTTGTAGCAAAAACAATTTCCACTCTGCTTCCCTGCCAAAATCTGTTTAATGCATATACAGGTTCTTGAAGTTTTTGCAGTTTTTATATTGTGCTTCTGCCCCATCACTGAAGTAAACTTAGTTGGCCATGTTACGTAACCCAAAGTTATGCTCAAGCACCTAACTTACTTTGTTGCCCGTAATGACACATGCATAGAGAGCATGATCACCCCCTACCCCCCGACCTTTATAAAGTTAAGTTAGAATAAGTTAATATACATTAGATGATAGAAAGATGTGGTAGAGAATAGCGCTGACAGGCTTAGAAGAGATATAGGTTTTGTAGTCTGTCATAGTAGAAGTAGTTATGAGATCTTTAAATAAGCAGAGATGTATTATAGTTGTATTAAAGTATTTGTTATATTGTGTATTGCACTGAGTTCTGTTATATATATATATTAGTTCTATAAATTCTGACGTCACATAGAGTACTCATGTAACCTATTATCAAAGGCTCTACAGATCAAATATTAATAAATTGTCATACATTTCTATGAAAGTAAATTTTTCTTATAAAATTTTAAAAAAATTTCATCATTTTTATTTAAATTACATAAAATCTGAACATACAGTGATATAAAATGAAATAATTAAGAAACCATTGAAAAATTTTTTTTGACATTTTTTCATCACATTCATGATGGTTTTGCAAGCAAATATTACACAGAAAATTCATTTAAAAGTACTTATTCACTTAGAAACATATCATAATACATTTGTCAAGTAAACAAATGAAATTCACAATAAAAAAACCCAGTCCATCAAAGATGTCAGTTCAAACATTCAAAATTACTATGGTCCAAGATAGTGTAGAAATCATGCAATTTCATGCAGTTTTTCACCAACCAGGCGTTAAGGCAACAACATGAAATTTTCACCATAGCTAGTACTTGCCAAGGTTAACAGGTGCGCAAAATGTGAAAAGTATGAATTACTGTCCACATGGTCATCTGGGGGTCGCAATGCGTGCAAAAATGGACAACCATGATGCTTAAAGGGGCCCACCATGAGTACACTATTATTGATAAACAGGAATTCTCTATCAAAATAATAAACACATACATGGTACTTACTAATTGTATAACAAACATCATTTCATGTCTTATAGGTTCTTGGCTATACTGAGTCAAATATTGATGAAAACTGTCTGAAGTGCAATGTTTGGAATTTTTTAGGGCATTCTGTGTGCAAGCTACACTTGTGATAAACAATCAATGACATTTGACTATATCTAACACTTGAAACAATCAATGACGCTTGACTATATGTATACACATGAAACAATAAATGACAGTTGACTATATCTATAAACATGAAATAATCAATGACATTTGACTATATCTATACACTTGAAACAATGACATTTGACTATATCTATACACATGAAACAATGACATTTGACTATATCTATACACATGAAACAATGACATTTGACTATATCTATACACATGAAACAATCAATGACATTTGACTATATCTATACACATGAAATAATCAATGACATTTGATTATATGATACACATGAAATAATCAATGACATTTGATTATATCTATACATATGAAATAATCAATGATATTTGACAATATCTAACACTTGAAACAATCAATGACATTTGACAATATCTAACACTTGAAACAATCAATGACATTTGACTATATATATACACATGAAACAATCAATGACATTAGACTATATCTAACACATGAAACGATCAATGACATTTGACTATATCTAACACATGAAACGATCAATGACATTTGACTATATCTAACACTTGAAACAATCAATGACGTTTGACTATATCTATACACATGAAATAATCAATGACATTTGATTTTATGATACACATGAAATAATCAATGACAGTTGACTATATCTATAAACATGAAATAATCAATGACATTTGACTTTATCTATACATATGAAATAATCAATGACATTTGACTATATCTATACACATGAAATAATCAATGACATTTGATTATATCTATACACATGAAACAATCAATGACATTTGACTATATCTAACACTTGAAACAATCAATGACATTTGACTATATCTATACACATGAAACAATCAATGACATTTGACTATATCTATACACTTGAAACAATGACATTTGACTATATCTAACACATGAAACGATCAATGACATTTGACTATATCTAACACTTGAAACAATCAATGACGTTTGACTATATCTATACACATGAAATAATCAATGACATTTGATTTTATGATACACATGAAATAATCAATGACAGTTGACTATATCTATAAACATGAAATAATCAATGACATTTGACTTTATCTATACATATGAAATAATCAATGACATTTGACTATATCTATACACATGAAATAATCAATGACATTTGATTATATCTATACACATGAAACAATCAATGACATTTGACTATATCTAACACTTGAAACAATCAATGACATTTGACTATATCTATACACATGAAACAATCAATGACATTTGACTATATCTATACACTTGAAACAATGACATTTGACTATATCTATACACATGAAACAATCAATGACATTAGACTATATGATACACTTGAAATAATCAATGACATTTGACTATATCTATACACATAAAATAATCAATGACTTTTGACTATATCTATGCACATGAAACAATCAATGACATTTGACAATATCTAACACTTGAAACAATCAATGACATTTGACTATATCTAACACTTGAAACAATCAATGACATTTGACTATATATATACATAGGAAATAAAAAAAAATATTTCGATGAAATCAAAAATATCGAAAGTTTAAATTAAAATAGTACGTCCTGGATATTCAGAGACATCGGATAAAAGAACATAATGTGCTATAACATTCGGTAAGGATCCCGGAACTCTGCTATCCCGGGAGAGAAATCATTATGTATCTGTCTTTGTATTTGTGCTTATTTATGTATATATGATTATGTTAACTACTACATTTATGTCGTTCTTTCTGTTTGTACTTACATAAGATTGCTTAATTTAAAAAAAAAAAGATTTCATTTGGCTCAGTGATTGATGTCGACTATCAAGGTTTCTCTCTCTTGTGAGGAGGGAGGGGGGGTCTGTAAGCTATGTAAGTAAAATTAGTAATGACTAAAAAAATGTCTGTATATATGGGAATAGGAAATTTTTTTGTGTCCAAATATTATTTAAAATAAGCTTAGTTATGTAAAAAAAATTATGATAGCTAATTATATATTGTTCATTTTTATAGATAATATTTAATATGAACGCCGTTGCCATAGAATCATGTAATTAATTTGGTTTCATATCTCAACTCAGTCCTATACAGATTAGATATTAAGCCCGGCATTGCCCGGGAAATCTAGGTGTAATGTAAAACCCCATCCTGATCAATTTAACTATTGAATTTTTAAATAAGATTAATTAGGTTAATTAGGTGCTGATTTATGCCACCTTCCTAATGTGCAGAAATGACCTACATTTGATACGTCACAAATTACGTTTTACCCGTCAACGCTAAACAATCAAACTAAAAAACCAAACAAACAAACCAACCGAACCAACCTAACCAAAAAACTAACCAAACCAGCTAACCAATCAACCAAAATAACCAACCGAGCAAACCAACCGAACCAACCAAGCCAAATTCATTACAAATTACGTTTTACCCGTCTACGCTAACCAACCAAACCAAACCATTAATCAAACAAACCAACTAAACAAACATATCAACCAACCAACCAAACAACCCAAACCCACCAAATCAACTGAGCTATCCAATCCAACCAACCAAGCCAAACACGTCACAAATTACGTTTTTCCCGTCAACGCTAACCAACCAAACCAACCGATCAACCAACCAAACCAATCGATCAACCAACCAAACAACCAACCAAACCAAACAAACCAAATCAACCAAAGGAAACCAACTAACAAAACCAAACAAAATTAAACGTTATTAGATAAAGATATGGGTGCTAATTTATCTCACCCGTTAGTTTAGCCGTTAATTCTCTCATTGTTAAAATCAAAAAAAAGTATTTTAAAAAGGTTATATAAAAATTCACTGAAAGGTAAAAAATAACTACTTTATTTTGCCATTTTGCAGCAAAAGGCACGATACAGCACCCGCGCGCAAGTTCAATTCGGCTTTATTAGTAGGAAATTTTTTTAGAGCATTTTCGAAAAAAAATACTCTATTGTCCCGTTTTGTCTGTCTGTCCATCTGTCCGTCATCACCCTAGATCTCAACAACCATAAATCCTAGACCCATGATGTATATATCATTGTGTAGGTCTTGGCCTGCCAAAAAAAAACATTTTGTCCGTTTCGCGATTTGACATCTCAGGGCCGTAAAAGGGGGCTTATAAAGTACCGTTTTTTACTATATAAGCTATATTAACAAAGGAGCGCCCCATTCTACACCTTGTACGTTCAATAAATAACCCATTCATTTGGTGCGAAATACTGCAGCACGTAGTTTCACCAAGATTTATTAAGAAACTCATCAAATGAAATAGTAAGCTTGTGTTCTGAGTTTAATTGAAAGTATCAGAGCTATGCAACAATTGACGGAGTTTTCGGACGATTAAATGACTACAATTTCGAATGTTTTCAATTATGAGTCTTATTTCAGTAACCACAAACCACTTGTAGCTAGATTTAAGAGAACATTTTTTTTTCAAATATAAAGAAACGTCTTTATAATATTTTTTTTACAGATATATGCATTACACAATTGAATTTATAAACATTTTTCCAAAATTTACAAATATTTACTGAAAGCTAACAAACGTACTGATACATAACACGAAAATGCGCTAACACGTCCTGTGTCCAGAATGGAACAGGCTTAATTGCTTGTTAAATTTACCATCGGGAAATTACGTCACAGAGGATAATTTTTTTAGAGACGGCGTTCCCATTCTGCACAAAAAAAATGTAGCATCGGGAAATGACGTCATAGATTATTTATAATGACGGCTTCCCCACACACCGCCCGCCGGACGACAAGATAAGCACTTTATTAGTAGGTGTAGATAGGAGATACATTTTTTGTTTAAATTCTAAACTAATAAACATATAAAATCATGTAAATCTTGTGAAACACATTATTTCTGCACATTTACATTTTTTAGGCAGAAGACAATCTGATCTTCAGATTAAAGAGTTTAGTACTTTGGGGGGGGGAGGCTTTCTATGTGTTTCTTTTGGCAGTGTCCTAATTAAATTATGTATATATATATGTATACATTAACCTACTTGGAAAGGTACGATTTGAAAGATTTTATTGAACAGTTAGAGAACGTCCAAGGACTTGCTGGATGCTCTACTGGAGGTGTATGGATCACTGTTGCTGACATAACATTTTTGTCAGAATCACTGCAACTTCTGTTTGTGTCCATGTCATGTAGCGCTCCTAAGCTGTTAAAATCAATACAAAAGTAAAGTGTCATGTACAACTTAAAACACTATTCTACGTCATAATTCAATGATTACTCAACGGGAAAAAAGGGAAGGAGTTAATTTTTTTACTTATATTTTTTTATGATATATAGTCGCAAAAACAAAAGTATATCTAGAATAGGTATTCAAAATGGGTCGAGAAATGTAAACGTTTGAGAAAACTAGTTCTACCCCTCCCGTATATATATATATATATATATATATATATATATATATATATATATATATATACATTTGGTAAATTGTGATGATGTTTTCTTTTGGTTAACTTGTGGTAGCGTTTAATTTAGTTGCATACACAAACAACACACCATGAACGAAGCAAAGTTCCACAATTCAAATAACGTTCATCAAGCGATAAATACATACATGGAATAATATCTTATGCAGAAGTATTCACAAAAGTCTGGATAATATATAAAAGTATTCAGCCGTCCCGAAAGATTGAAGCAGAATCATTTGATTAAAAAAACTCCAACTTCGTACACAATATTATGTTCTCTATAAGCATTCTGCCATCTCGATGAATTTAAGTAGATATACCTAAATAACATACACTTCTGCTACTTCTTGTCTACTAACTGATATAGCTATTCTTTCACTTTAGGTGTTCTGCCGCCCGTAGGATTGAGATAGATATACTTGAACGTCTGTTGGTCTGCCCAGTCACTAGTCTGTCTGTATTCGGTCTGTCTCCCGTCATTATGACGAACAAACTGACTTACATCTTATTAGATTTCCGTATTAAGCAATCCCATGATTCCCAGGGCCCAACTCTTCTGATTGGCCTTTCTACCCCCTTATAACTAATTTCCATTATTAGAGCTCTTTTTCCAGCCTAATGATTGGTGCAGCCAAATATCAATTCTAAGGTAAGCATCCCTTTTTAACCTACGGCTAAGTTTACTGTTCACTGACTTGTACAACTTGAATCAAAGAAAGTTCGTTGCCCTGCTTTGGCTAGAGACAGACATATAGACCCCCTCCGCTTGGGTCACTAGAAACTAAAGAATCTGACTTGTATTTTTAACCTTTCTCTACCAAAAAAGATGTAACATGAACTTTTAATTAAACAAAATATCTAAATGCAGAACTTTTAAATTTGATTAACTAACTTAAAAGTTCTCACAACTTATCAGTGCTTCAAAAGTTGTAAAGATATACATAAAGCTATCGTTATATCTGATAATAAAAAGCGATTTAGGTTCTGCGTTAAATCGAAAGTAAGGAATTAATACAACAATTTTCCAGTTTAAAAATATGATTGTACCCTTTGTGTAAAACAAATGCAATTGGTTTGGTGTCTGTTGTTTAATTAACCTATACAAAGTTATAACTAATTTTTTTTTCTATTTTATCTCTGCTTTCTAAAGACATCATGAGTTCATCACGAAGATGCTGCAAAAATAATCAGAATGTATTCTCTTACATCTCTGGACAATACATGATTGAAAATCAAAGAAGAAATATAACCGACTTTGTGCAGCAGGCATATTTGGCTTATTTCGGTGTGAAGCTGGCAGACCAAGACATGTTTTGGGTTCACCATAAGGTCTGCAAAAACTGTGTGGAGAGCCTACGGCAGTGGACAAATGGTGAGAAGATATGTCTAAGTTTCGGTGTATCAATGGTATGGCGAGAGCCGAAAGAACATTTTGGTGATTGTTATTTTTGTATTGTGAATGTTAAAGGCTTCAATCGCCACAAGAAATCTAAGTGGGATTATCCTGATCTTGAATCTGTAAGGAGACCAATTTCACGTAGCAGTGAAGTTCCTATACCAGTGTTTACTGGATTATTAGAGTTTTCACCATTAGACTCCGGCGAGAGGCAAGATCTGGAGTTTTTGGCAGGTGAAAACAGTGGAAGCGATTATGAAGGAAGTTCTTCAACACCTCAACCATTCAGCCAAGAAGAATTCAATGACCTAATACGAGACCTAAATCTGTCCAAGCGAGCATCTAAGCTTTAGCGTCCAGGCTCAATGAAAGAATTTTTCTCAAACCAGAAGTTAAAATTAAATTTTATCGGAAAAGAGAAGAGTTTCTTCTTTCATATTTCATCCAAGAGGAAGATCTTGTTTACTGTAATGACATCCCTGGACTTCTGCTCTAAATGGGACTACAAGACTACCATTCCGAAGACTGGCGTCTTTTTATAGAAAGTTACATCAGAAGCCTGAAATGCGTTCTTTTACACAATGGTAACCGTTATGCATCTTTTCCCATTGCTCACTCAACAACACTTAAAGAAGAGTATGATAATATCAAAATTATTTACAGAAAGTCCGTTATTATGAGCATCAGTGGTCCATTTGTGTTGATCTAAAAATGGTAAACTGCTTGCTTGGGTAGCAGTCAGGATATACAAAATACCCATGCTTCATGTGCCTTTGGGATAGCAGGGCAAGGCAAGATCATTGGACAAGAGTAAACCTTTACTGTGGGTAAAGAAATATCATCAACAAGCCACTGGTTGACAAAAATAAGATCATTCTCCCACTGCTTCATATCAAATTAGGTTTAATGAAACAATTTGTTAAGGTTTTGGACAAATCTGGCAATTGCTTCAGGTATATTTGCAGATCATTCCCCAGATTGGAGAAGCGGAAAGCTGTGATTTTTTACGGTCCTCAGATTCGGAAACTCATCAACGATCGAAATCACCTTGAAGCTTCTTCATGGAACAGTTTTGTTTCAGTTGTCAGGAACTTCTTAGGTAATAACAGAGCAGAGAATTACGAAGAACTGGTGCAAGATATGCTAGCTAACTTCAGAAACAGTGGAACAAATATGAGCATCAAGGTACATTACCTGCACAGTCATTTAGACAAATTTCCAGGTAACCTTGGGGGACTTCAGTGAGGAACAAGGCGAGAGGTTCCATCAGGATATGAGGGTGATGGAGGATAGATATCAAGGAAGATGAGGCATACGATGGCTGACTACTGTTAGAGCCTCCAGCGCAATTGCACCAACGACACATACAAAAGGAAGTCGAGCAAACAGCGATTTGCTAATGCATTACCATAGACAATTCACATATTAATTAATTAATTAGACATAATTAGTTTTTCAAATGAAAATGTTTTCTTCTATAACACTATTACACATATTTTTGAACAAATTTCTGCATACTATTAACAGTTTCACTAATTTTTGTTAGTATACTATTATACTTCATGCAATTCTTGACAAATTCCAAACACGGTGCATACATTATTTAATTAATTTTAATTATCTCGTAAAATAGAGCCAATCTAGCAAAAGCACTCACATATTCTAAATCAGCATAGTTGACTGTATAAAATGATTCAAATATCACTGACAATGAATTCACTGTTTACCAGTGATATATATTTCATTTCCAGAGTGCGTCAAATCGATAGCGGAAAACAAGAATTTAAATTGGCGTCTTTGCCCGTGTCTACAGTTTTAAATAGTTGTTTTCTGTGGTTTTTATTATGAAATGTAATAGTCCCAAATATTAAAAACTAATAATTAATACATATCATTCAAATTATTGTAGTTTTTATTACAACAGAGCATTTTAACATCGTCAAACGTAAACAATAGTAATAATCGAAAATCTCTGACGTCGGCGACGATAAGACTAGTGACCGCGTTTTCGTATCTAATTTCGTAAATAAAGCTCTTTTTTTAAAAAGTCGACATAATATTAAAAAAAAAAATTCTGAAAATTTCTATTCAAATAAAGTTCTCAGCTTTTATAATATTTAATTTTTTTTAAATAAATCCGATTTTGAATTATTTTAAATTACAAAATAAGAATATAGGCCTAAAACTAGGTCAAAAGTAAATTTTTCCTTTAGGATGGTGTAATAAAAAGAAGCAACAACTCATTAGATTTTTAATTATTTCATAACTTAAAAAAATAATAATAATTTTGAAAATATGTATCAAAGCTGAACACAGACGCGTAACAAGGGGGGGGGGAGTCCAATACGAAAGTCCCGCCGGGCTCCAGCTTGAGGGGAGCCCCCAAAATTATTTTTTACATTAAATATTAAGTACATATGCTCATGTCTCGGTATCGAATGTCAAAATGCAAGTCCCCCAAATCCTACGTTCGGCAATGGCTTTAAAATAGTCTCTTCCTGCAAAGGCTTTGCAGGGAACAGCTAGTATATATATATAATGTACAAAGTAAATAAAAACTACAACATGTAATACAAAATATATATATGTAAATGCACAGCTTTAGTTTAGGGCTGCTGATTAAATTGCCTAAATTTGCAATTAACTCGTCATAAAATAATTGCGATTAAAATTTTTAACGCAGCACATAAATGCGTTAATTTGACCAAAATGTTTTAAGTTCTCCAAATCTATAAATAACAGAATTTTACTTAACAATTTGAAAATAAGGTCCGTCCACCTATTAAGTCGCTATTTACACGCGCCCTCACCACCAGGTATGTCGACAAAAGCTCCTCTTGTAATAGAAATTAAAGATTTTTTTTTATATTTATATGTGTATAAAAAGAAAAAAGTTTCATTCACTAATTTACATTATATACTGTTGTGTATTGGCGGAGGTACTGTAGTGTATTGGTGGAGGTACTATAGTGTATTGGTGGAGGTACTATAGTGTATTGGTGGAGGTACTATAGTGTATTGGTGGAGTTACTATAGTGTATTGGTGGAGGTACTATAGTGTATTGGTGGAGGTACTATAGTGTATTGGTGGAGGTACTATAGTGTATTGGTGGAGGTACTATAGTGTATTGGTGGAGGTACTATAGTGTATTGGTGGAGGTACTATAGTGTATTGGTGGAGGTACTATAGTGTACTGGTGATGGTAAAAAAAACAACAAGTGTATAATAAACCCGATTATAATCAGACCAAAATAACGATATGCTAGAAAGTTCGTATCATTTTTCGCGCATAATTTTTTAATCCCATTTCGATAATACAGCATCCTGCTGGTCACGTGTGCATTAGCTGCACTAATAGTTTCATATATATGACACCTGTAATCATATCCTAGACTAGGATGATGCACACACACACACATCTGTACACGAGACAGTAGTTTTATTTTCAGAAATATTGTGACACTGAGTTAATATAATATTTTATATAGAGCTGTTAATTTACTAAAATTAAATGCGTAATTATTGCGTTTAAAAATTATTTGCGTTTTTTTAACAAAAACGACTTCATTTATTAAATTGTATCCAAACGCTGTTATTTCAGAGGCGAAAAATAACAAAAATAAGAAAATAACCCAAGTCAAAACAAGATCTGACAAGATTTAAAAAAAAGAAAAAAAATGTACCCGAACACAGAAACTGTCATGTTTACATAAAATCATATCAGCTATATGACCTTGAAACAATAGGACTGTCATTTTTAAATTCTAGTTTATGACCCTGAACACGATTAGTGAACATGTGCAGAAGCGGTCTCTTAGTTTGATTGACAGGTGCCATGGTTCGAAAATTGGAACATGTGTAAACTTATTTTGGGACAGAAGGTTAAGGTGGTTAAGTAAGCGATAAGTAACGTCATCTTTGTAGGGCTGCTAAGTGTGCCAAAATGTAACTTGATGGAGGCTTGGCATATTTTGAGGCCCCTGCATTTTGACGTTCGTTAAAATGACATGAGATTATGTATTTAATTTTTAATTTTTAAAAAATCTTTTGGGGGCTCCCTAAAGCTGCGGCCCGGCAGGACTTTCGATTTTGGAACCCCTCACCCCACCCTAGGTACGCCTCTGTGTTCAGCTTTGGTACATATTTTCAAAATAATTGTTTTTTTAGTTATGAATTAATTTAAAATCTAATCAGTTGTTCCTCCTTTTTACAACATCCTAAAAGATAAATAATTTCAATAAAAAAAAATGGTAAAGAAATATAATTGGTTACTTTTCATCAAAACAACTAAAAGTATCCGTTCCGAAAAAAAAAAATTTTTTTTTTAAAGTCCCTAAGAGGCATCGAAACTTGATAGTCAGCATAAAAAAAGGAAATCCCCCAACTGCTTTTCCATTCAGCCACCACGACATACGATGGAAATGGTAATTTTAATATACAATAAAAAAAATTGCTCGATTATTTTTTTCACTTCCACTTGGCTTAGTTTAGGCCTATATAATCTTATTTTGTAATTAAAAAAAAAAAATAACAAAGCCCTTTTTTATTTAAAAAAAATGAAATATTACAAAAGCTGAGAACTTAATTTATATAGAAATTTGCAGAATTTCTTTTTTTTTTTATATTATATCGTCTTTTAAAAAAGAAATTTATTTACGAAATCAGATACGAAAACGCGCTCGCTAGTCTTATCGTCGGAGATTGTCGAATATTGCTATTTGACGATATTAAAATGCTATCTGTTGTAATAAAAACTACAATAATTTGAATGATATTATATTTTAATTATTCACTTTTAATATTTGGGACTTTTACATTTCATAATTATGCATATAGACTAGTTTGAAAACAAACAATTGTATTGTATTTTGTAGATTAAGATGTGCTTTGATTTGCGGTAAAATTTTTAATCATGAGTTAATTTCGATCAATATTTCAATCGAACAGAAGCTCTATTTCAATTTAGTGAATATATTTTGTAAGTTCTAATACATTTTTATTTAATTACAATATATCTGCTGTACTAGTGGGGGGGGGGGAGGGAAGAAGATAAATAGGGGGATGGTAGAGTATATGATGCCTGTCTTACCTGTGTGCCAATTCGTGTGGAGCGATACCTAGTATATAATGTCTCTTGGTGTTGGTAATTATGGACACCCCACTGTCTGTACAAGCTTTTCGAAAGTTTGCTACCCCCATTATTGTACTGCCTAGAAGATTCTTCCTAGTATGTAAGACGCATAAGCATAGATAGTTTAATCATAGCTAGAAATATTCGGATAGAGACCACATAGACAAACTCACAACCACACGCATATATATATATATATATATATATATATATATATATATATATATATATATATATACTTAATAGATACATATATCTAAGATAAATAGAATAGATAAATAGATAGATAGATAGATAGATAGATAGATAGATAGATAGATAGATAGATAGATAGATAGATAGATAGATAGATAGATAGATAGATAGATAGATAGATAGATAGATAGATAGATAGATAGATAGATAGATAGATAGATAGATAGATAGATAGATAGATAGATAGATAGATAGATAGATAGATAGATAGATAGACGTACGCACATACATATACATGTAAGCATACAAAACATAAATATATACATGCATATATGGTTAGATACATTTACTAAAACATTATAGTGAGAACAAACCAGAGTTCACCTAGTAAAGAGCATGTAATGGTCACTCTTTGGTAATGTAGAATTCTTCACTTGTAGCTTTACCCAACTCGACAGAGCATTGACGCCTTGTGTAGTATCCACTGTACCGTTCAACATTGTAACATTCTTCAAAAATTCATTTTCCCCGGCGGTCTGTCGATATATAATTCATTTACAATCAATATAAACAAACTTCTTGATATAGGTTTTTAGTGGATCATTAAAAAAAGCGGAGGAACTACAGGTAAATTTACACAGTGCAAGGAACTACCCGAGACAGGAGAACATTTAACTAGACTGAAGTGATTGAATTAAGACCTGAACACAGTAACTTCCCCTGATTAATGTAAAAAGGGAAGCATATATTGTAAATAAATGTAAAGGTATAATTGTTTTGTAAACATTGGGATCACTTTTTATTTAACTGGAGATCCGGGTTTTTATATTTCCGGAAGGGAAATTGGCAGTTGACAAATCACTCTTGTAGAGGACAGACGTGTCCAAGGTTTTGCTTAAGAATATATTGTGATTTTATATTATGAGTGATTGTGAGAGTGAGAGTTCACCTCCATGATGGAAATATTTGTAGACAGTTATGATAACAAGTATAAGTATTTGAGTACAATTCGAATGGATTCTTTGAAACATAATTAAGTTTATTATTTGCAAGTGGTGATCCTATACATTGGCTATGTGTACAGTGAACTTTATTTTTGATATATATATTCATTTATTGTGTCGTCATAATAAACTCAAGATCAGCAAAATACTGTTTTCTTGCGTTGATCAGTTTGAATGAAAGAAGAGCCACCGCTACCACACGCCTCCAAGCCACAATTAAATAAGATATTTACACCGCGCAGCTTTACATCGAGGCCAGTCATTAATATAAACATTCAATACCTCACAATTGGTGCTGCAGCAAACTTAATACCCGCACATAAATATAAATACACGAAAAATCGTTGCTAATTAAAAATAATAACATTTTGTTTTTGAAGAATGTGTAGTTTTGTTGTTTTTTGCTTGAGATATAACCAACTTTATTTATTTTTTAATCAATGAATAATTATTTCTTAATCAAAAATTCGTTTTCAAATTTCAAGTGAAAATCACATATGAATATTTTCTGCAATATAGTATAACTGTTTCTTTATGATAAATATACATTTTATGATTTTATCATTATCGAAAGAAGTTTATGTCTAGAAAATGCATTTTGTCCAAAACGTGTGTTTGATAATATACACCTACAAAACCAAAAGGCGGTTAAGAAAAAAAATTGTTTATAATATGTTAGATTTTAACTGATTATCTTTTGACTTTAATTAAGAAAGAAAAATTAAACGGCATTGAAAGCTAGTAGTTATGGCAATATTGTTCAGCTAATAGCTAGTAGTTATGGCAATATTGTTCAGCTAATAGCTAGTAGTTATGACAATATTGTTCAGCTAATAGCTAGTAGTTATGGCAATATTGTTCAGCTAATAGCTAGTAGTTATGGCAATATTGTTCAGCTAATAGGTTTTTTTAAAGTCTGTCTATACATCCCTGATTCTTAATCAATTAAACTCGACTATTCTAATGAACGTTAATAGCTACTATAAATCATTTATTAATAATTTATGAATATTACGTACAATATTACAAGTTAGTACAACTGCCAATGTGTGACGGGTGGCCGAGTGGTGTAGACACTCGACTGTCGACCTGAGAGTCCTGGGTTCGATCCTCATGGGACTTTTTCCAGGCGAAATGTGTTTCACAAGTCCACCCAGCTTTTAATGGGTACATGACTTAGATTAGGGAAATAAAGGCACTAACCGCACAATCCCGTTATATCCCTTTATATGCGGCGGTTATAGAAACAGATGAATTCTACATTTCATCTTACCCGATGATCCGCTAAGAAGGGATCCAGGGCATGGGAGCCGGTGTCGGTGTAGTTGGTAGTTTTTGCCGGTGTCGGCATTTGTACTTCGTCCGGAGTCGGCCCAAAAAAAAAGTACTAGAACTTAAATTTAATAATCCAGAACAACGTCAGATAGTTCTTAGCCAATCTTTAATTTAAAGTATCATCAAGTTCTTCTTTCTTTTTAAATAAATACTTGGTAAATCTGTTTATCAACAAATGTATTATTTTCCAAAGCGAGATTCTCTACATTACAACAACTTGTCAAAATTAACAGAATTATGACTGAAAGCTTATAGGAAGGCTACGGGCTATGTTCACTCTGTTATTCACTCAATCATTGTAAATCATGAGAAATGTTTAGTGTGCATCTGTCTATCAATATCCATGATGGAGAAAAATTGCACACAAACCTATTCAAGTTTTTTAGAACCTCATAAAATGGCCTGTTCAAACGTTCCTACAATCAAAGTTAACCCACAACTAACACTCTCCACAGCTTAATTTCTCTCAGCCAGACTGAAACATTACCAATACGTCTCAATGGCATTACATAAAACCCCAGTCCGTAGCTAGCTATTGAGGCGCCATGTGCGAGTTTTTTTGTCAATATTTTTTATTACGTGTTGTAAACAGCTGATTGAGAAAAGACAATAGTACCAGTACGGTACTGACTACGATCCATCTCGAAACTATAGTCAAAAGTCAAATGATCGAAGTAAATATATTCAGTCAATTTAAAGTACACTTTAAAACACTTTACGCTATAGACTTAGCTAGAATTAGCTAGCAAAATTATTTTAAAATTCTCGCAATTAAAAATGGGATGTGGTTGGGGATAAATAAGTTTTGCATGTGCGCCCAAAAAGTTATTATGCTGACCCTGCCCAAATGTGTGTAAATTTTCGTTATTTTTCACCAAGTACTGCATTAAATAAATGCTTATTGAAACATTTTTCCTCTTTTGATTATAGTATACTTTGATTTTATAAGGAATCAGTAACAAAAGTAAATATTTATTTAACAAATACACTTCACTATATACTTTAATAAATTTAACCAGAAAAGTATATATTGTTTATTGAAAGTATACATTAAATTTTATAAAAATATCGATAGCAAATAAAAGCATCAATTTTCAATTAGATATGCATTGTATATATAGTATGAGATATATACAGGGAAAATAAATAAAGAGTTATTTCCCTTTGCCCCCCCCCCCACCCCGCTGTCGGTGTTGGCCGACACCCCAGCCCTGAAGGGAACTTTACTTTTACATATTACTCTCTTTATTTGAATTTGATGGATATTTGAAGACGTGGACTTCATTTCATCCAACCTGGCACTTGTGGTAGCCATGTCCTAACATGAAGTCTAACTACAAAAATACTTGTAGCTAAAAAAAAATATCTCCTTCTACTTACGGTTAAAACTTTCAGGATTGTTACCGACGTCGATATAGAAATATCCGAGTCTTTGATGCCCTGGTAAACGCCGTTAATCTGTGGTAGTTAAAATACATACAATGATTTATTGTGTACAGATCTAGCCTGACTAGGCGGTGCACTGGATATTTTATGTTCCCTTCCACAACGAAAGTAATAAATGATCTGGGGTTTTTTAGAGAAGGGACTCAGTTTTCATATGAAATGAAGAGTCTAAATTTTGCAATCAGCGATATTTGTGACTAGAGCCCACAAACCTAAGCTTATGTTTTCTTTTGCCCTCAAACGAAGCTGGTCACAGTGTGCCCACTTCAAACCTAAAACTTTACAGTGACCCCCCCTCTTTGATCATGGCCTTTTAAACAAAAATAACCGAAAACGAACGTCGACTTGATATCACGCCGCTTCGATATTTGCATATGTCGTAGAACAATCAACACCTCGATATTTACATGTGTCGTAGAACAATCACCAACTCGATATTTACATGTGTCAAATACAATCACCATCTCGATATTTACATGTGTCACAGAACAATCACCAGCTCGATATTTACATGTGTCTTAGAACAATCACCACCTCGATATTACATTGTTTCGTAGAACAATCACCACCTAGATATTTACATGTGTCACAGAACAATCACCACCTCGATATTTACATGTGTCGTAGAACAATCATCATCAAAAAAAAATTCCAATGAAGAGGCTTCAATATATAGAGAGACAGACAGATATACAGAGAGACAGACAGAAAGACAGAGAGACATACGAACATAATGACGAGAAAACTAACGGCAAACGTATTAAAACATATTAAAGGGAAATTACTCACACCCTCAGCAACAAAACTGTACCAAAGTCGTAATTGAGACATTCCTTCAATATCCCCATACAACAAAATCCAGCTAGAAATGATAAAAATAACAAATAAAAGTGTAATTTATTTTAAAGTTAGCCGACTTACCTTGTCTAAATTTTCATTTTTAAATAAGTATACAATAGGGGTGTAATTATGCACAATTATATTCTTTATCAAATATTTTTAATGTAAATATTGTCCCGAACCACCTAACAATAACTCTTGATACATCCAAAATTTTGTCTCCAATAAATTACGAAATTAAACTCTACATTTTTAGTACTTTACAAAAGCTGTGTGATTTATTCACATACACAAGCAAAACATAAATTTGGGCTATATCAATAGTAAATAACATTAATAATCAATGAAATCACGTTAAATACAAATTCGTTGTTTAAAAAATACAAGATAAAGAATTTAAAATACTAAGATTAAAAAATTAAGCAATGCAACGAAAACCAAAACTGATTTGTGCATGAATACGGAAATAGCGGAAATTTTATCAAAAAGTCATACATGTAGTTTATATCAATTAATCCCAAAAAACAAAAAAAGTGAAGTGTACACTGTAGCGTGAACTAACAACAGTTTAATTCTTTTCCCAATAATGGTGCCATGTACAAGCAGTAGAAGTGATACAATTGTCCGGCGGCATTTCTTTGAGAATGCCAGAATCTTTATTAGAGAGACGAGCGGGACATTTGGTACAACCGCTGGGAGTCGGGTCAAATTGTACATGAAGTCTACCAAAATTTGCCCAAGCCTATCAAGACCAATCCGTGGTTTAAACTCAGGCGAAATGAGAAAGCTCTTATATCTCAGTTTCGAACTTGGCAGTACGCAGTCAGTTCGTATTTACCGCGAATTCGTGACGCACACGTTCCCCGGAGCTAACGCTGCATTGATGAAAAGGTGAGCCATGTTTTATTTGACTGTCACTGAGTAATGTATTGGTTATTGATTTTTACGGAATTCTTCAGAAGTTGTGGTACACACCAACCTTAATCTCACGAGCTGTAAGAGACTAGGTCTCGTAGCTCGGCTCCCAATAGAGAGGTATAACAAAGTGGCACTCGGACATACAGAAAAACGCCCTGGTACACCACTTGTAAAGAGCTGTATTTGTCAATGGTAAGGGAAAATCCGAAAGCAACTCATTAAATATATTTTAGAAAAGTGTTCGCTGAAATACTTGGCTGTTAAAAAACTTGAAATCTTATAAAAGCTAAAAAAAAAATTATTACAAAAAAAATCCGATATCATTATGCTTCAGTGTTTTTATAATACATATATATATATATATATATATATATATATATATATATATATATATATATAATATGCATTTGGATTCTAAGTTAAATAGAAAGCGAAAAACAAGAATTCAAAAATGTCGTCTTGCTACGTCTAGATTCGCTATTTCTTTCTGAAAAATCTACAGTTTTAAATAGTTTCTGTAGTTTTTATTATGAAATGTAAAAGTCCCAAATATTTTCTTTTTTATGCTGACTAGCCAGGTTCGATTCCTCTCATGGATATTTTTTTTTATTTATTGTTTTTTTTTTAATGACAAGTTACTAATTAGATCACGTTGACATTTTGTAAAATTGAAATTATTTATCCTTTAGGATGTTGTTAGAAAAACAAACAAAAACTAATTAGATAACTTAAAAAAATATTTTGAAAATATGTATCAAAGCTGAATACAGAAGCGTACCTAGGGTTGGGGTCTAAAATCGAAAGTACCCAGGGCCCCAGCTTGAGGGGAGCCCCCAAAATTATTTTTACATTAAATATTAAGTAATAGTCTCATGTCATGGTATCGATTTTCAAAATGCAGGGGCCCAAAAAGAGGTCCGATACTCGGTCCCCAAATCCCTAGGTTTGGCACTGGCTTTAAAATAGTCTTTCTCTACGCAAAGGCTTTGCATGGTACAGCTATTAACTTATAATAAACAAAAAAATAAAGTAACTTTTTTCATTACGTTATTTGGTAAATACTATGATACTCTCATTTAGCTCGTATAAATTATCCGAGCGATATGGTTGGCAATTTCCTCTCCCCCTGTTTTGCCAGGGTTAAATAAATGCTTTGAGTTTTCCAGTTAAAATAGAGATCAGTGCATGAGATATGTAATCACTGTACTTGCGATACTCCTCGTATTCTATTATGAAGGCCATTTCAACGACGTGTTGTGTGAAGGCACGTTTGCGCCGGTCCCCCGGATAGTGATCATAAGTTGTGTACTTGGCTGATTCTTCAAGTTCCTGATCGTCGTCTAAAAAAAATAAGTAAAAAAATACAAACAACTTATGACTACTTGGATAACATCAAATAATTGTCTCAAAATAATTTTTCTACAGTTGGGTCGCGAATACGCTCATTATACTATAATGCGAAGAGTAAACTTTCGAGGGCTGGTGCAATAATGGTTCATTAATAAAAGAACAATAATTATTAAACTAATGTATCTTTTTTTTTTATTTCTAGCTTTGACTCACAACAATCAAAAAGGGGAGGGGTATTATCGAGCGTACCGGACGCATTACTGCAGCCGCAAAATGTAGAGTGATCTCGGAATCCTTCAAATATAAAAGAATGTATACTTTCTGGGGTTTTTTTTAAAAAGGTGGGAAAAAAGTCAAGTATTTTCTTAAGTTTTTCGATTTTCGCCTATTGACAATAATAATTTTTAATGAGAAATATTTGTAAATGTAAAATATATTATCGTACAAATGACCATTGCGTGTTATAAAAAAATAAACATTCCCAGACTATTTTCTAGTAAAATTATATCTACACTAGAGATATGCTTAATTGAAAAACATTCCACCCAGACATTAGCTTTAAAATTACTTTCAGCATCACCGCTGTACATTACACTAATATAATTCTTCAATATTCAATCAGTGTAAGTAAAAACGTCATTGCAGTTACCTTTCTCGATAAGTATTGCATCGTCTCGTAAGTTCATTTCTTCATCAAATCTACGGGAGTTAAATATTTTGTGTAACTGTGAGTTGCCTGTGCTTGCCTCCCCCTCATTAGGTTCAATGTCCCAGCTGTTACCAAACGCATTGAATGTTCCAGCCTTTGAACAGAAACAAAAACACAGTACATAAATACATTATTTAGTTTTTTGGCATTAAAGTTTTTTTTTTAGTTTGAAAGCATATACAATCATGGGGAAAAATAGTAAAACGAAATGACTGTATTCATTGGACTGTAGTAACGGTTGGTTTTCTCTTGTCAGTAAGCCCAGGTCTGATCCACCATATAATCAGTGAGGGTGATGACTTTGTGCAAATCGAAAAGGTCATGGACCGACACACACACACACACACACACATATATATATATATATATATATATATATATATATATATATATAGTTATTTATTTATTTATTTATAAACATGACATCATTTCCGTCAACGGAAAAAGAATGGCGACCTGACCTTCACCAGTGGACTTCTGATTCCTTTATAAATTTACTAATAATTCAAAAATTTCAACAAAATTGACGCGTTTAATTGTCAAAAATTAATAGATATATTATTTGTATTCAAACCAGATCATCTGTCATTATATATTCTAATGTCATTATATTCTAGTGGTAGTCAAGTGTGACTAAGAACAAAATGTGGCTTTCCTGTGATTTTCGTCCGACTCCTTTAATAACATTTGTTTAATTAATATTTCTGTATTTACTGATATGCAGCTCATCAAAGTATTGTTACATTTTAAAATTGACGAATCGCGATTTCCTAATGTAGTTCTATAATTCAGTTTCGAACATGACTGAGTTAAAATGGTTGCTGCTTAATTGATATAATTAGCATATGTATATGTTAAACGAAAAATTCAGACCAGTTTATGCACGTGACAGTTCTATTAATATTTTTTTTTTATTCTTAAAAACAAAATAAAAATAATACTTATCTTTAATGGTTTATGTTACTTAGGGCTTATGTTACTAATGGCTTATCCCACCACCACCCGATACAAAATTGACTCAAAGTTCCCACCGAAATTGTTTTTAACACATGCAACCAGTCAATCAACACACGGTAGGCATAAACAGATTTTTACTAATTGTATCAATCATGATTCGAAAATAGAAGTTGGAAATCATAATCTGATTGTTCCAATGTCATCCTGTTTGTGTGTAGACCTGATAACTCCTGCGTTCACGTTTTCTTGCTGGGTAGGTCCGATTTTTTTTTTTTAAATCAGCTTATTGTCAGCCATTAAACAAAAGATTAGCGAGTTTAAAGATATATGAAATATTTGAACACATTACTTACATGAGGTAATTTTTGACTCGAATGTTGTTATTTTAGAGTTGCAGGATTACAAATTAAAGGAATAATAACATCGCCAGTTAACTCCCAACAAACGGCATACAATAAAATGTGACTCTGGTGATCCATAAAATCAAACCATGAAAAATATTATTTTTTTAAATATTTTTTTAATTACAAATGTAATATTTTTATTAAAAAAATGCATGCTAAATACTTTCTAATAAAAAATATTTATTTATTTTTTATTTAACTACAATTTCTCGCAAATAAAATAACACTATCAGTTGACCGGCACCGAACGCCATTTTGATTTGTTTACGTTTTGTCAGTCACTTTGACTACATTAAAATGGACTCAGATTCTCATTATTTAGTGGAAAAAGAACTTAAATCTAGTGACAAAAATGAAACTAACACTCGCTAAATCAAAAAAAAAAATATAAAAACATTCAAAACTGACCAAAAAACATTTTTTTTCAACTTTTTCAAGAAAAAACACAAGGTGCGACACAGGCGCGCATAAGGCCAAACCCTTCACTTTTTTTTACATTTTGTCAAAAAAGTGAGGGGCAGTGCAAAAAACACACTGTGCATTATGTCTTTTTTAAAAAAAAAAAAACCTTTTTTTTCTACATTTTTTGCGTTTTTCTTAAAATTAAATTTTTTTATGTGAATAATTAAAGGAAAATATGCATATTTGAAAAAAAGTCACCAAACATTTTTTTTTTGAAGAAATTGATTGATAACTGAATATTTCATTTCAGAAATACATGTAGATTAATAAAATGTCTGAAAAAATGTTTTTGTTTTTAATACTTGTTTTTTGTCTTATTGCTGTTTGTACACTTTAAAAAAAAAATAATTTTGTTTTGTTAAATTCTTTTTTTTTAAATATTATCAAAATTCATTTTCACAAAAAAAAAGCTGCACAGTTTTAAAGCCTATTCAAAGAAGAAAAAAAATGATATATCACACATATATGGGCTATAAAGGAAACAGACAATATAGTCCAAAATGTAAGGACACCTGTTTGGTAATAAAAAAAATGCCAAAAACCTGCCGTCGATTAAGAGTTAATAACTTCCGTTTCCAGTCCTAATATATATCAACGATAGATTCTATCATACTTGATAGTCTACTTTAGAAGAATGATAGCATATTGAAATAGGCTTAAATAACGTATTGTTGTTATGACTCTCTCCTTGCTGTCGAAGAAGGTGGTGCGCTAGAAATAGGGAATTTCCGTAGACCAAAGCTCAATTTAATTCACTATCGAAAGCAGTGACAATGTGACGTATGGGCAATAGAGTAATGGTGACGTGTGGGCAGTAGAGTAATGGTGATGTATGGGCAGTAGAGTAATGGTGATGTATGGGCAGCAGAGTAATGGTGATGTATGGGCAGCAGAGTAATGGTGATCAATGGGCAGTAGAGTAATGGTGATCAATGGGCAGTAGAGTAGTAGTGATGTATGGGCAGTAGAGTAGTGGTGATGTATGGGCAGTAGAGTAATGGTGATGTATGGGCAGTAGAGTAATGGTGATGTATGAGCAGCAGAGTAATGGTGATCAATGGGCAGTAGAGTAATGGTGATGAATGGACAGTAGAGTAAAGGTGATGTATGGGCAATAGAGTAATGGTGACGTATGGGCGATAGAGTAATGGTGATGAAGCCGGCAGTGTAGAATGGCGGCCATTGTAGTTGCTCATTGTAAATAGATTATTAAATGATTTGTTTTTAAACTTGTTCTTTAATAATTCCTTAGAGCATTTAACATTATTACTCCCGAGTATGTCGGCCTATAAAATAATTATTAAGAAAAGAAAATTATAGAGGAATTGTTAACAACTTTGAAATCGATCTGTTTACAATCAGTAATCATGGTATAGAAATAAGGGAAGTATTATTTTTTTTACTCACTACAACTAATGAGTGTGTATGTGATTTTACTTTCATTACTTACCAGGTTGTACTGGCCATTGTTTCTACGAACTATCACAGCTGAAGACAATGACGGGTCGGTGTAGACGGCCGAGTCCTGGTTGGTCAATGACCAAAAAAAAACTTACAAAATTGGACACAGAAATGTACAATTATTTCATTTGTTAAAACACATTCTGCCATTCATTGTCTGTGTTGTAGTGAAAGTTATTACAATATTACTTTTGTAAATTGACTGCACTCGTTATAAACCAATTTAAGATTTTAAGTAACGCGCAAGATGTTATTTTTGTATTGTAATAAAATATTAAATCCTGTTTTGTCATTAAGAAACAATATCAGTGCAATATTTTCAGATATATAATACATATGTGCTTACATCTCAGTAGTCTAAACTAAGCTGAAATGACCACTTCTTTAATGAACTAATCATTTTATGTCTATATATAAGTGAATTAGTTTTAGATAGCCGTAAATATCATACTGTTACGACCCTCTCGGTGCGCACCGTACAGTCTACGGAGTGAACGCGATGACGCAGTAGAGACAGTGACGTAGAAGCCGGCAAGAGAGTGGCCATGTTGCCGTTGTTGTTGTTTTTATAGATATTGGTAAACTCTTGGAACCCACGCCGGCCTGTGTTATGTTTTGATTTTATATACAGAATTTAAAAGTGTTATAACAATACATTGGACGGTGAATTTCATGCAATAATAATGACCATAAAATTAACCAGAACTCACACACAACGACAGACACATATAGTTGCATAAAATACTAGTATTTTCAGAATTCACTGTTTTGATTAAAACTATATTTAAAAAAAAAATATTGCAATAGCACGAGTTATCTATTAGAGAAAATTGCAATAGCACGAGTTATCTATTAGAGAAAATTGCCATAGCACGAGTTATCTATTAGAGAAAATTGCCATAGCACGAGTTATCTATTAGAGAAAATTGCCATAGCACGAGTTATCTATTAGAGAAAATTGCAATAGACCGAGTTATCTATTAGAGAAAATTGCCATAGCACGAGTTATCTATTAGAGAAAATTGCAATAGCACGAGTTATCTATTAGAGAAAATTGCAATAGCACGAGTTATCTATTAGAGAAAATTGTATTTCCAACTTAATGGCCCGAGTTATTTTTCTTTTTTGTGTTTCATTTTCTGAATTGCACCTCGAGAAGAGCATAAAAAAATGATGTTGGGATCATTTGAGTTTATTGGTAGATAATTTTATACAACATTTTGTTTACCGTTATAAATTGGTTTCCCAGTAGGGTTGTCCTTGGGTCGCTGGTTGTCACATCAAGAAGTTCAGATTGCCTCAGTCTCAATGTCACGGGTTTGTCAAGAAAGTTCATTTGAAAGGTCAGCTGGTCCGGCATAGATTCTTCTGGTACATCTCTTCTTGTCCTGGCCTCGAACACGAGATGGACAGGTACCACATGGACTTTTGGAGGAAGTAGTGTATACAGAATAGATATATATATATATATATAGATAGATAGATAGATAAATAGATATATAGATAGAGAGATAGATAGATAGATTAGATAGATAGATAGATAGATAGATAGATAGATAGATAGATAGATAGATAGATAGATAGATAGATAGATAGATAGATAGATAGATAGATAGATAGATAGATAGATAGATAGATAGATAGATAGATAGATAGATAGATAGATAGATAGATAAATAGATAGATAGATAGATAGATAGATAGATAGATAGATAGATAGATAGATAGATAGATAGATAGATAGATAGATAGATAGATAGATAGATAGATAGATAGATAGATAGTGTCAGTCAAGGCCAGATTAATAAGAACACACATGCACACAAATAATTGGAAAAGTCATAATTGTTGAATTCAAACACAAGAAACTTTAATCAAAAAGAATATATCAAGTCCCTCCAAAACAAAGATCCCAGTACTCCTGATCACAGTACTCCTGATCACAGTACTCCTGATCACAGTACTCCTGATCACAGTACTCCTGATCACAGTCCTTCCACAACCTCACTCATCAAGTGTTCTCCCCACACTTTTCTCCAGTTGTTTTTAATAAACAAACACCAGATCTCTCATCATTCACAACACACCCCGTTCTATGTTTACTTAACTCCATCATAATATCCTGACAGATAGATGGATATATAGATAGATAAATAGATAATTAAATGGATGGATGGATGGTTAGATAGATAGATAGATAGATAGATAGATAGATAGATAGATAGATAGATAGATAGATAGATAGATAGATAGATAGATAGATAGATAGATAGATAGATAGATAGATAGATAGATAGATAGATAGATAGATAGATAGATAGATGGATAGATAAATAGATTAAGCTCGGTATGACGATAAAGTCTTGGATCAATATTCACTAGTAAGTAGACAATTTAAATAAATGATTATGGCAAAGGTGACCGTTATTGTGTTACAGTGGCATAAAATTTATCTCTAATATATTAGGCCAACAGGATCAGCAAATATTCAATTTATTTGGAATTATGAAATGATTCGTGTGGGCAAGGCTTCGAGAAATAAGGTGTCCCGAAATGTTGAGTAGTATACAAACAATTTTGAATATCACTCAAATTGCATTGAAAATTTTTCAGTGACTTTCATATTTATTGTAATTGTATAAAAATTCATTTTAAGTAGAAAAACTATTTTCCGAATAAAAAAAAATGAGTGACCAAAATATAGTCAGCTGCGAAAACTGGAACAACAGCTGATATTTGACTTAAATAAAATTGTTCACCATTTTTACATATAAAATATTCGAGCTTGTTTTTCTTATGCAAATCATCAATTTGTAGATGTCAGTATTATGATAACGTAAGAAAAATGACTGGAAAATATAAAGGCAAGAAAACTAGAATCTCGGAAGCTGGCAAAATTCTTACCGTGTTTAAGTTATTCACTTAACTTAGTAGGAGAGGTTGGTGTAGCTTGTTTCATCGAGGGAATCATTTTTTCAGTTCTTTTTCAAGAACTCAACTATTTTTTCTCTGCTTCTGCTAAGCTATGGAGTGTTTAATTAGTACAATTGCCAAGTAGCTTATTTAAATCACTAACAAATACTCGTTGGAGCGCTCCTGCCTATCGCGGTATAATGCATTCATCAGACTTTTTAATTTTTAATAGAATTATTCACAATCAAAGACATTGAAAGTTTTGAAACGAGAGCAAAGGGCTGGGGTTGACTATTTACTATCTAGGATGATCAACTTTGAATTTACCTTTGAAACAATAATGTAGGATAAAATTTTACAACAAAATGAATGCAGTTTCCAAATCATCACAATGTGCATCTATTACTTTGGATGCATTCTCTGAAATTTATTCAACGCTTTGTGATTATATTCTTGGATTAACTGAAACATTCTATATAATGGAGCAATGCTAATTTACTTTAATTAGACACTGATTATTCTGTAAAAAGACGCAGTAAAAGGACAGTGTTTCAGGTAAATTCGATCAGTGGTGCCTGAGTTGAGTCTACGTGAAAGGTTTAAGATAAATGCTTTTAAAAAAAATTATCAATAATCTCACTACAAATTTGAAAGAGAGAGCACTATGCTAAAGGAGTTGAATGACAAATTTGAAAGACAGCTCAATGCTACCAGGAGTTGAATGACAAATTTGAAAGAAAGAGCTGAATGCTATCAGGAGTTGAATGACAAATTTGAAAGAAAGAGCTGAATGCTATCAGGAGTTGAATGACAAATTTGAAAGAAAGAGCTGAATGCTATCAGGAGTTGAATGACAAATTTGAAAGAAAGAGCTCAATGTTATCAGGAGTTGAATGACACATTTGAAAGAAAGAGCTGAATGCTATCAGGAGTTGAATGACAAATTTGAAAGAAAGAGCTCAATGCTATCAGGAGTTAAATGACAAATTTGAAAGAAAGAGCTCAATGCTATCAGGAGTTGAATGACAAATTTGGATAAACAATAAAAATGAAAATAGACTTAAGATTTGTGTTGATCGTCTGGTGGAGAACATTGAAGAAAAAGTGTGCGCAGAAATCGAACATCTAAATCTTTTTTTGAAATATCCTATAACACCTGAATTGTCCCATTCTGATTTGTAAAAGCATATTAAAGAAAAAAAAATGGTAGCTGTATTTACTAAAACCGAAATAAATCTTAGAATTTGCATATGTTTCATATTATCCAACATAACATAAAATGATTTGCGATCAACTTTGTCACAAAAAACCTTAAATAATTTTGCATTATTGTCAAGTAATGCTGACAAAGTTGTGTCAATCGAAATCGATTTATTGATTAACGATTTTAATGATAAAAAAATACAGAAATTTATGTAGATTGTAAACAGTATTTTTTTTAATTGAAATAATATCTTGGATTACATTAAAAGAGTATTATATTTTGGTATAAAAAACAGCAATATTATTAATTTTCAAAATGGGGCCTCAAAATTTGTTGGCCTAGGGCCCATAAAATGTAAATCTGGAGCTGCTTGTGGGTAAAAACTTCAAGTTGAGACGATTATTATCATATCAAGAATATTATTATAAGTTGTGTATTAGTTGTGATGGATTTTGAAGCAATTGTCATGTTAATATAAGCCTAGCGATTTTGTATTTCAAGCATAAAATATTTACTGATTCTATTCATTTTCAAGCGACACCGTCTATACTAGTGGTTCTTAAAGTGCTTCCTAAGGACTTCAAGGGTCTTTGGTATCATTTAAAGGGTCCGTGGAAAATAAATATTTCTTTGGCATTCCCGCGAAAGATTTAATGTACAATATTAAAATTAAGATCCGTTTTTTTTTTAAAAAAGCAATAAATAAACTAGTAGTGCCAGGTAATTAAATTAATAACAAGCATGGCACATTGTGAGATCAGTGGCCGAAAAACACGTTTATACTTCATACAGGAATGATATAACGTCACTGCATGCATTTACTTGTCAACAATATAAACAATAACTATAAAAGGGATGTACAACGTACATTGTATTTAGTTCTATGTTATGCTGATACAAAGTGTATAAACACATTTAGTTCTATGTTATGCTGATACAAAGTGTGTAAACACATTTAGTTCTATGTTATGCTGACACAAAGTGTGTAAACACATTTAGTTCTATGTTATGCTGACACAAAGTGTGTAAACACATTTAGTTCTATGTTATGCTGACACAAAGTGTGTAAACACATTTAGTTCTATGTTATGCTGACACAAAGTGTGTATTAACACAGCTTTAGTTTCTATGTTATCTGACACAAAGTGTGTAAACACATTTAGTTCTATGTTATGCTGACACAAAGTGTGTAAACACATTTAGTTCTATGTTATGCTGACACAAAGTGTGTAAACACATTTAGTTCTATGTTATGCTGACACAAAGTGTGTAAACACATTTAGTTCTATGTTATGCTGACACAAAGTGTGTAAACACATTTAGTTCTATGTTATGCTGGCACAAAGTGTGTAAACACATTTAGTTCTATGTTTGTGACACGTGTAAACACATTTAGTTCTATGTTATGCTGGCACAAAGTGTGTAAACACATTTAGTTCTATGTTATGCTGGCACAAAGTGTAAACACATTTAGTTCTATGTTATGCTGACACAAAGTGTGTAAACACGTTTAGTTCTATGTTATGCTGACACAAAGTGTGTAAACACATTTAGTTCTATGTTATGCTGACACAAAGTGTGTAAACACATTTAGTTCTATGTTATGCTGACACAAAGTGTGTAAACACATTTAGTTCTATGTTATGCTGACACAAAGTGTGTAAACACATTTAGTTCTATGTTATGCTGACACAAAGTGTGTAAACACATTTAGTTCTATGTTATGCTGACACAAAGTGTGTAAACACATTTAGTTCTATGTTATGCTGGCACAAAGTGTGTAAACACATTTAGTTCTATGTTATGCTGACACAAAGTGTGTAAACACATTTAGTTCTATGTTATGCTGGCACAAAGTGTGTAAACACATTTAGTTCTATGTTATGCTGGCACAAAGTGTGTAAACACATTTAGTTCTATGTTATGCTGGCACAAAGTGTGCTGGCACAAAGTGTGTAAACACATTTAGTTCTATGTTATGCTGACACAAAGTGTGTAAACACATTTAGTTCTATGTTATGCTGGCACAAAGTGTGTAAACACATTTAGTTCTATGTTATGCTGACACAAAGTGTGTAAACACATTTAGTTCTATGTTATGCTGACACAAAGTGTGTAAACACATTTAGTTCTATGTTATGCTGACACAAAGTGTGTAAACACATTTAGTTCTATGTTATGCTGACACAAAGTGTGTAAACACATTTAGTTCTTATGTTAGCTGTGTAAACACATTTAGTTCTATGTTATGCTGACACAAAGTGTGTAAACACATTTAGTTCTATGTTATGCTGACACAAAGTGTGTAAACACATTTAGTTCTATGTTATGCTGACACAAAGTGTGTAAACACATTTAGTTCTATGTTATGCTGGCACAAATGTGTAAACACATTTAGTTCTATGTTATGCTGGCACAAAGTGTGTAAACACATTTAGTTCTATGTTATGCTGACACAAAGTGTGTAAACACATTTAGACAATTCTATGTTATGCTGACACAAAGTGTGTAAACACATTTAGTTCTATGTTATGCTGACACAAAGTGTGTAAACACATTTAGTTCTATGTTATGCTGACACAAAGTGTGTAAACACATTTAGTTCTATGTTATGCTGACACAAAGTGTGTAAACACATTTAGTTCTATGTTATGCTGACACAAAGTGTGTAAACACATTTAGTTCTATGTTATGTTGACACAAAGTGTGTAAACACATTTAGTTCTATGTTATGCTGGCACAAAGTGTGTAAACACATTTAGTTCTATGTTATGCTGGCACAAAGTGTGTAAACACATTTAGTTCTATGTTATGCTGGCACAAAGTGTGTAAACACATTTAGTTCTATGTTATGCTGGCACAAAGTGTGTAAACACATTTAGTTCTATGTTATGCTGGCACAAAGTGTGTAAACACATTTAGTTCCTATGTTATGCTGACACAAAGTGTGTAAACACATTTAGTTCTATGTTATGCTGACACAAAGTGTGTAAACACATTTAGTTCTATGTTATGCTGACATAAAGTGTGTAAACACATTTAGTTCTATGTTATGCTGACACAAAGTGTGTAAACACATTTAGTTCTATGTTATGCTGACACAAAGTGTGTAAACACATTTAGTTCTATGTTATGCTGACACAAAGTGTGTAAACACATTTAGTTCTATGTTATGCTGACACAAAGTGTAAACACATTTAGTTCTATGTTATGCTGACACAAAGTGTGTAAACACATTTAGTTCAAAGTGTAAACACATTTATATGTTATGCTGACACAAAGTGTGTAAAACACATTTAGTTCTATGTTATGTTGGCACAAAGTGTGTAAACACATTTAGTTCTATGTTATGCTGGCACAAAGTGTAAACACATTTAGTTCTATGTTATGTTGGCACAAAGTGTGTAAACACATTTAGTTCTATGTTATGCTGGCACAAAGTGTGTAAACACATTTAGTTCTATGTTATGCTGGCACAAAGTGTGTAAACACATTTAGTTCTATGTTATGCTGGCACAAAGTGTGTAAACACATTTAGTTCTATGTTATGCTGACACAAAGTGTGTAAACACATTTAGTTCTATGTTATGCTGACACAAAGTGTGTAAACACATTTAGTTCTATGTTATGCTGACACAAAGTGTGTAAACACATTTAGTTCTATGTTATGCTGACACAAAGTGTGTAAACACATTTAGTTCTATGTTATGCTGACACAAAGTGTGTAAACACATTTAGTTCTATGTTATGCTGACACAAAGTGTGTAAACACATTTAGTTCTATGTTATGCTGACACAAAGTGTGTAAACACATTTAGTTCTATGTTATGCTGGCACAAAGTGTGTAAACACATTTAGTTCTATGTTATGCTGACACAAAGTGTGTAAACACATTTAGTTCTATGTTATGCTGACACAAAGTGTGTAAACACATTTAGTTCTATGTTATGCTGGCACAAAGTGTGTAAACACATTTAGTTCTATGTTATGCTGGCACAAAGTGTGTAAACACATTTAGTTCTATGTTATGCTGGCACAAAGTGTGTAAACACATTTAGTTCTATGTTATGCTGGCACAAAGTGTGTAAACACATTTAGTTCTATGTTATGCTGGCACAAAGTGTGTAAACACATTTAGTTCTATGTTATGCTGGCACAAAGTGTGTAAACACATTTAGTTCTATGTTATGCTGGCACAAAGTGTGTAAACACATTTAGTTCTATGTTATGCTGGCACAAAGTGTGTAAACACATTTAGTTCTATGTTATGCTGGCACAAAGTGTGTAAACACATTTAGTTCTATGTTATGCTGGCACAAAGTGTGTAAACACATCTAGTTCTATGTTATGCTGGCACAAAGTGTGTAAACACATCTAGTTCTATGTTATGCTGGCACAAAGTGTGTAAACACATCTAGTTCTATGTTATGCTGGCACAAAGTGTGTAAACACATTTAGTTCTATGTTATGCTGGCACAAAGTGTGTAAACACATTTAGTTCTATGTTATGCTGGCACAAAGTGTGTAAACACATTTAGTTCTATGTTATGCTGGCACAAAGTGTGTAAACACATTTAGTTCTATGTTATGCTGGCACAAAGTGTGTAAACACATTTAGTTCTATGTTATGCTGGCACAAAGTGGTAAACACATTTAGTTCTATGTTATGTGGCACAAACACATTTAGTTCTATGTTATGCTGGCACAAAGTGTGTAAACACATTTAGTTCTATGTTATGCTGGCACAAAGTGTGTAAACACATTTAGTTCTATGTTATGCTGGCACAAAGTGTGTAAACACATTTAGTTCTATGTTATGCTGGCACAAAGTGTGTAAACACATTTAGTTCTATGTTATGCTGGCACAAAGTGTGTAAACACATTTAGTTCTATGTTATGCTGACACAAAGTGTGTAAACACATTTAGTTCTATGTTATGCTGACACAAAGTGTGTAAACACATTTAGTTCTATGTTATGCTGACACAAAGTGTGTAAACACATTTAGTTCTATGTTATGCTGACACAAAGTGTGTAAACACATTTAGTTCTATGTTATGCTGACACAAAGTGTGTAAACACATTTAGTTCTATGTTATGCTGACACAAAGTGTGTAAACACATTTAGTTCTATGTTATGCTGGCACAAAGTGTGTAAACACATTTAGTTCTATGTTATGCTGGCACAAAGTGTGTAAACACATTTAGTTCTATGTTATGCTGGCACAAAGTGTGTAAACACATTTAGTTCTATGTTATGCTGGCACAAAGTGTGTAAACACATTTAGTTCTATGTTATGCTGGCACAAAGTGTGTAAACACATTTAGTTCTATGTTATTCTGGCACAAAGTGTATAAACACATTTAGTTCTATGTTATGCTGACACAAAGTGTATAAACACATTTAGTTCTATGTTATGCTGACACAAAGTGTATAAACACATTTAGTTCTATGTTATGCTGACACAAAGTGTATAAACACATTTAGTTCTATGTTATGCTGACACAAAGTGTATAAACACATTTAGTTCTATGTTATGCTGACACAAAGTGTATAAACACATTTAGTTCTATGTTATGCTGACACAAAGTGTATAAACACATTTAGTTCTATGTTATGCTGACACAAAGAGTATAAACACATTTAGTTCTATGTTATGCTGACACAAAGAGTATAAACACATTTAGTTCTATGTTATGCTGATACAAAGTGTATAAACACATTTTCCCAGTCTTAGACAAAAAGGATAAGGGTTGAACGTTTTTTCACAGTCAAAGAAAAATATTTGAAAATACCGTCACTACAACAACTCAATGGAACAATATTTAAGCAAGATGATGATGGAAAGATAGTTGTTTCTTATAAAATTTCTTTATTGAATTGCCAAGTCCGGTGAAGCTGCATACTATTGGTGAATAACTTATTTTACTAGCTGTAAGTGATGTAATACCACAGTTTTGCACAAACCAGATTTCGACATTATAAAAGAATTATACTAAGTACTAATACAGAACAAAGAAGGATTAATGAAATGGCTGTCCGTTAAAAATTATTTATGTGATTATTTAAAAACATCTGAAATTTATCTATACAGCTAGATGAGTCCGCTTTATCAAGAAACGAAGCTTTACTTGTATCTTATGTCAGGTTTGTAATAAAAGAAGAATTTTTTTTGTCAAGAATTTTTATTAGCTAAGTGTTTAGAAACAAAAGGTGAAATGTTATTTACCGATTAAAAAAGATTTTTCGATGTAAAAGCTTTAGCCGTGTCTGTATAATTTCTGTTGCGGTTTACGGTACTCCGGCAATGGTAGGAAGATGCCGAGGCTGTCTGGCATGCTTAAAAAGAAACTGTACCAAATGTATTTTCAGTACACTGTATTATTCCCTGGTATCATTTTGTTGCAAAAGTCTTTGCGAATATTTTCATGGATCAAGAAATTATGTAATTAAAGCGGTTATTAAAATCAAAAGGAATGCCTAAAATGAGATTTTATTTGCTCAACTTTGTTTGGAAAATAATGAAGATTATAAAAGATTACTAAACCACACGTTTGCTATATAAAGGTGCATGTTTAAATTGATATATGCGCTCTTTGATATAATGTTGGAAAGCAAAGAAAACCGCTTGAGACACAATTTAATTATCTCAAAAAATGACATAGTTTATATGAATGATTAATTTGACAAATTTAAAAAAAAAAAATGATTTGAAACTACGATAAGATTAAATTAAATTTAATTAAAACTTAAAGCGTAATGTTTGTGGCAAAACATTTCCTTTGCAAACGAAAATCGGAAATAGGATAATGTTCTCAGTTTCCAAAAATTTTGAAAATGCAAAATAAAGTTGTAGATTAGCTTGCTTAATGTCAACAATTAAGGGTTCTTCATGCAGACCTGAACTAAAGATTTGAAGATATCCCCGACTGGGTGTACATCTTCAGATCCTAAACACAAAAGAGTCCTTCTTACTATTGAAATATCTACAAATAAGGAACTTAAACCAATTTTTTGAGCAATGATATTACAGTCTGTTTATAAAAACAGATCCCAATTTTATATCCTGCATTATGGGTTATTTAACAGATGCTTTTGACTGCTGATTCGTCTTACTATTTGTTACAACGTTGATTCAGTGACGTTATGAACCTCAACACACAAAAAAACTAAACAACATAAACCGACCAGAAATTAGTGCTCGTGAGGATTTGCGGTCAACACTCACAAACATTGAGCCTAACATAAATGCACTCATAACATCTCATAAAGTTCATTTAAGTAACTATATTTATTATTTTAAAAAATTAAAAATTTCTATAAATTCTTCTTCACTAAAATCTTTTTTTTTTCTAATTTGTAATTTGCATACCTTGCATTTATACACATTTTTTTCTTTTTGGGGTTTTTGACTATAAAAAGGGGTCCATGGGTAAAAAAAATGGGAACCTCTGATCTATCCGAATGTATTGTTTTATTTATCATCAATAGGCCTAACCTAGGATATTTAAGGTGATATCATTATGGATGGTGAAGCTGCGGTACAAAACAAATACGGAACTAGATCTAAAAATCAAGTTCATCAAATATTAGGATAATTTGATTAAAGAAGATCATCTTGCTACAGCTAATGATAGCTAAGTATGATTTTTTTTTTTTTGCTCTGTCGAAAAAAACTTGATATAAGTTTGTTTAAATTCATTTGTTTTTTTTTAATTTTGATTATGACTTTTAATATTTTAGCTCTGTCAGACAGAAAATGACAAAAAAAAATTCTTCTAAATTTGTTTAATACTTTTTTTTGTTCAACAAAAAAGACCGAGATAAAAAATCATCATATATAATAATACCCATTTCCAGTGTGCGTTAAATCGAAAGTAAAGAATTAATACAACAGTATTCCAGTTTAAAATACAACCATGAAAAAAATCGGATCTGCCCGAAACCAAAAAAATAACCTAGCCTACCGATCAAGCATAGGGAGATATAACTCTATGCAAAGGTTTTGCAGGGTACATCTAGTAGTTTAAATTGTATAAATAAATGTGACAAGAAGTACAAATGTCAACTTAATATGTTCTTGGCTGTTTACGTTTGGATTTCTTTTTTTCACTCATAGCCAGTGTGCATTGTGATCGATAAATGTACACACTTGCTGGTCATATAAACGCTGTATTGTCCAGTGTACATTAGGGTGATAACAATTTTCATTATTTTTCGTAACCAACATGAAACCCCTTACATTCGAGGAACAATTATATGTAGATGACAGTAGCAACATTATTTTATTTTTAAATTGAAAAAAGTTCCCCCACCTTTTCATTTTTGTTTTCACATATCGCGCAGTTTGACTAACAGTTTCAATTTCACGCTAAATTTTTACATGACTTTCTAGACAACTTTTAATCACATTCCAGTCAGTTGTTTCCATTTGTTTATAAACAAGGCATTTATCCTCATCTTCTAAAAAGAATAGGGATCCAAGAATTCCATCTGTTGAAAAGCTAATCAATCTCACATGGATGCCCACAAACCGTCAAATTCTTGGAAACTTCACTTTTCTGTTCAATAGCCAGAAACGGCGACTGGATCGAATCAAAATTATTATTACGGATATAGAATTGCTCTTGAGGGAAATTCTAGACTTTCCACTATTATCCAGCGCACTAATCAGAAAGAAAATCAATTGTCTGTTTGAATTATATGACAAAAACAAAAAGAAACCGTCTGATGAATTTACTCCAATACTTTCTAAGTTATTCGATGTCACCAACGTCAATGGAAAATGGAAAAGCAAGGAGGATAAAGAGCTCTACCAGAGGCAAGTTAAGAGTGGAGGAAAGATTGGTTATTCAATGGTCAAACAAGCCCCTTTAGAATCAATCCACCCAAGAAAACGAATCCGACTATCCAAAACTCAATCTCAAGCCAGCTCTTCTCAATCGCAACCTACACAAACACAAACAACTGTCTCACAGCCTACACAAACACATACAACTGTCTCACAAGCTACACAAACACATACAACTGTCTCACAACCTACACAAACACATACCACTGTCTCAGAATCTTCGGATTCTGAAACCTCTGCTTCTTCACCCGACTCGACAACCTATTCTTTCACGTCATCTTCTGAATGCAAACCGAAATACCAAAGAGCAAGCACTACAACAACGGGTTTGCTAGTACCAAAAAGCAACATTTCTACACATAAAGCATATGACGTTCTTGCAACCATTGCTGAACAGGCTCATGATGTGCCGGTTCCAAGTCAGGCGGGTGTTTGGAAACGAGTAATCTCTGAAGGACGGAAAATGAAAACCAAAAATGTTCAAAAACTTCAAAGCAAAGAATCCTATTGTCTCCAGTTTGATGGTAAAAGAGTGCAAGGGGAAGAGTATCAAGTAGTTATGCTGAAAATATGACAACCGAAATAAAACCCAATTCTCTTAAATGTGATGTCTTGAGCAAGGGCTTTCAGAAGCCACAATATATTGACTGTCAGCACCATGTACTCAACCTCCTTCTGAAACATGTCATGCATTTCTTATTCAAGAACCAACGAGCAAACAAGAACTCAACTATTCCTTCGATGACAAATTAACGCAAAACTATGCTACTCTTCAAGCTGATTACCACCTCATTGTGACAGATGATGTTAGTTTAGGCGAGAACCCTGGATGGCGAGATGATTTCAAGTTCTTTTATGAATTATGTCAGGCATATCGTCATTACAAAAGAAATTCAAGTTGGCCTCGCATCAGCTGGAAGAAACTACCAAATTTACACTAGGCAAGATGGAACTCACATGCGATATATACTATTATAGCATTATTTCTGATACCAGAGTGGCGCAACATCCTCGCTTCTGCTTGCAACTTCATCTGCTATGAATGGGCAAATGCTTGATTCAATGTGCAACACTACAAAAAAGCGTCCTTCAATGAACTGTTTACCTCACTCATCAGGGTAAAATGCAAAAAAACGTGCTGTAAAACTGATGGAGGAACTTCATGCGAAATCGAGAAAATTTGAATTTTTGAATCTGAAGTTCATATGAACAATATGTTTTACACATTTCTTGTACATTCTGTACATATTACTAACTGATCTGTATCTTATTTGTTAATAAAAGTTGATAAGTTATTATTATTACTCTTTTGAATTAAGCTAAAAAAAATCTTGTCCTTTTTTTTAAAAAAAAAAAATATAATTTCACTTTTTTCTTCCGAAAAAGGGGGAGGTGGGGGAACTTTTTTTAAAAGAATCCAAAATGCTATTAATATTCTTAAATTACACATAAAAGTTCCTCGATTGCAAGTGGTTTCATAAAAATATTTTTGTTGTTATCACCCTAGTGTACACACTATCCAGTCTAAACGTACATTGGTTGTCAGATATATGATTAGAATTAAAACTTCACATCAGTTTACCTGCATCGAGAGCGGCAAAAAGACAAATCAGGCAATAGACAAGTAGCATCATGGTGTAGTCGCTTCAATGATACTCAATCAGCAGGTGCGATGTATTCGAGCTACAGAAACCTATCAGCGGCATAAGTCCTTTGTATAATTTTTCTTCACTTGGTATAAGTTTATATTAAAAAATGTGTGGACGTAATAGGATTCATCACAGTTCTAATTATCAGCATAAATTATCGCTGTTCAACTTATCAGCATAAATTATCACTTTATTTTCTTTCATGCCCACTTTACCTTCAGTTACGTCACTTCCATGGTCAGGATATTAATATAATAACAACGTAGTGTTTGACGGTTTAACCCGAGATAAAGATCTCTGTGATCTATATGTCCGCATTTTTTGGTCGCTTGATGATTTTTATAGAGGATGTTGTGGTAGGGTTAGACAGATAGAAAGGCAAAGAGAGATGATACAGCGGCAGATATCGACACAAAGGCAGTGATAGATTCAAAGATAGGGATGGATGTTAACACACTAGTTGATTCAAAGACAGGGATGGATGTCAACAATCTAGTTGATTCAAAGACAGGGATGGGTGTTAACACACTAGTTGATTCAAAGACAGGGATGGATGTTAACACACAAGTTGATTATAAGACAGGGATGAGTGTTAACACACTAGTTGATTCAAAGACAGGGATGGATGTTAACACACTAGTTCATTCAAAGACAGGGATGGATGTTAACACACAAAGACAAAGGTAGAAACAAAGACAGGGATGGGTATTATCGAGGCATAGCTAGAAGGCAATAAAAAAATATGAAGATAGATATAGTACGGAGAGAGAAAAGAAGACAGAGACAAAAGGACATAAGTTACTGAGGACTCGAACTGCTTTTCTCCAGTCTCATGTTTTACTCCAACCTCATGTTTGACTCCAACCTCATGTATGACTCCAGCCTCATGTTTTACTTCAGCCTCATGTATTACTTTAGCCTCATGTTTTACTTCAGCCTCATGTTTTACTCCAACCTCATGTTTTACTCCAACCTCATGTTTTACTTCAGGCTCATGTTTTACACCAGCCTCATGTTTTACTTTAGCTTCATGCTTTACTCCAACCTCATGTTTTACTCCAACCTCATGTTTTACTTCAGCTTCATGTTTTACTCCAACCTCATGTTTTACTCCAACCTCATGTTTTACTCCAACCTCATGTTTTACTCCAACGTCATGTTTTACTTCAGGCTCATGTTTTACACCAACCTCATGTTTTACTCCAACCTCATGTTTTTACTCCAACCTCATGTTTTACTCCAACCTCATGTTTTACTCAAGCCTTATGTTTTACTCCAACCTCATGTTTTACTCCAACCTCATGTTTTACTCCAACCTCATGTTTTACTCCAACCTCATGTTTTACTCCAACCTCATGTTTTACTCCAGCCTTATGTTTTACTCCAACCTCATGTTTTACTCCAACCTCATGTTTTACTTCAACCTCATGTTTTACTCCAACCTCATGTTTTACTCCAGCCTTATGAACTGTGAGGTTAAAAATAAATAAAAATACTCGTCCTAAGTTAAAAAGATAACTAGACACATTTATGAATTATTGCAATGTTGAGTAATCAATATATTGTATCATTAACCATTTAACATTAATATCGTTTGATCTTCTACTTCTTTATATTCGTCTTGGAACTAATAGTTACATAATGGAATGTATGTACAACATGAAAATCGTGTATGAAGTTAAGCACGTCATGATGTAACATTTGGTACCACATTTATCACCACATTTATCAGCACATTTATCAGCACATTTATCACCACATTTATCAGCACATTTATCAGCACATTTACCAGCACATTTACCAGCACATTTATCACCACATTTATCAGCACATTTATCAGCACATTTATCACCACATTTATCACCACATTTATCAGCACATTTATCACCACATTTATCACCACATTTATCAGCACATTTGTCACCACATTTATCACTACATTTATCACCACATTTATCAGCACATTTATCACCACATTTATCAGCACATTTATCACAACATTTATCACCACATTTATCAGCACATTTATCACCACATTTATCAGCACATTTATCACCACATTTATCACCACATTTATCACCACATTTATCAGAACATTTATCAGAACATTTATCAGTACATTTATCAGCACATTTATCAGAACATTTATCAGTACATTTATCAGCACATTTATCAGCGCATTTATCAGCACATTTATCAGAACATTTATCAGTACATTTATCAGTACATTTATCAGCGCATTTATCACCACATTTATCAGAACATTTATCACCACATTTATCATCACATTTATCAGCACATTTATCACCACATTTATCAGAACATTTATCAGCACATTTATCAGCACATTTATCACCACATTTATCAGCACATTTATCAGCACATTTATCACCACATTTATCACCACATTTATCCGAACATTTATCACCACATTTATCAGCACATTTATCAGAACATTTATCAGCACATTTATCAGAACATTTATCACCACATTTATCAGCACATTTATCACCACATTTATCACCACATTTATCACCACATTTATCAGCACATTTATCACAACATTTATCACCACATTTATCACCACATTTATCACCACATTTATCACCACATTTATCACCACATTTATCAGTACATTTATCAGCACATTTATCAGCGCATTTATCAGCGCATTTATCACCACATTTATCACCACATTTATCAGCGCATTTATCAGCGCATTTATCACCACATTTATCACCACATTTATCAGCACATTTATCAGCACATTTATCACCACATTTATCACCACATTTATCACCAAATTTATCACCAAATTTATCACCACATTTATCACCACATTTATCACCACATTTATCACCACATTTATCAGCACATTTATCAGTACATTTATCAGCACATTTTTCAGAACATTTATCACCACATTTATCAGCACATTTATCACCACATTTATCACCACATTTATCACCACAATTATCAGCACATTTATCACCACATTTATCACCACATTTATAAGAACATTTATCAGAACATTTATCACCACATTTATCACCACATTTATCACCACATTTATCACCACATTTATCAGAACATTTATCACCACATTTATCAGCACATTTATCAGTACATTTATCAGCACATTTATCAGCGCATTTATCACCAAATTTATCACCACATTTATCACCACATTTATCACCACATTTATCACCACATTTATCAGCACATTTATCAGTACATTTATCAGCACATTTTTCAGAACAATTATCACCACATTTATCAGCACATTTATCACCACATTTATCACCACATTTATCACCACAATTATCAGCACATTTATCACCACATTTATCAGCACATTTATCAGAACATTTATCAGAACATTTATCACCACATTTATCAGCACATTTATCAGTACATTTATCAGCACATTTATCAGCGCATTTATCACCACATTTATCACCACATTTATCACAACATTTATCACCTCATTTATCACCACATTTATCACCACATTTATCAGCACATTTATCAGCACATTTATCAGCACATTTATCACCACATTTATCACCACATTTCTCACAACATTTATCACCACATTTATCACCACATTTATCACCACATTTATCAGAACATTTATCACTACATTTATCGGCACATTTATCACCACATTTATCAGCACATTTATCAGCACATTTATCACCACATTTATCACCACATTTATCAGCACATTTATCAGAACATTTATCAGATCATTTATCAGCACATTTATCAGCACATTTATCAGAACATTTATCAGCACATTTATCAGAACATTTATCACCACATTTATCACCACATTTATCACCACATTTATCACCACATTTATCACCACATTTATCACCACATTTATCACCACATTTATCACAACATTTATCACCACATTTATCACCACATTTATCACCACATTTATCACTACATTTATCACCACATTTATCACCACATTTATCACCACATTTATCACAACATTTATCACCTCATTTATCACCACATTTATCACCACATTTATCAGCACATTTATCAGCACATTTTTCAGCACATTTATCAGCACATTTATCACCACATTTATCACCACATTTATCACCACATTTATCACCACATTTATCACCACATTTATCAGAACATTTATCAGAACATTTATCAGTACATTTATCAGCACATTTATCAGCGCATTTATTAGCGCATTTATCACCACATTTATCACCACATTTATCACATCATTTATCAGCACATTTATCAGAACATTTATCAGCCCATTTATCAGCACATTTATCAGCACATTTTTCAGCACATTTATCAGCACATTTATCACCACATTTATCACCACATTTATCACCACATTTATCACCACATTTATCACCACATTTATCAGAACATTTATCAGAACATTTATCAGCACATTTATCAGCACATTTATCAGAACATTTATCAGAACATTTATCAGAACATTTATCAGTACATTTATCCGAACATTTATCACCACATTTATCACCACATTTATCAGCACATTTATCAGCACATTTATCACCACATTTATCAGCACATTTATCACCAAATTTATCACCACATTTATCACCACATTTATCAGCACATTTATCACCACATTTATCAGCACATTTATCACCACATTTATCAGTACATTTATCAGCACATTTTTCAGAACATTTATTACCACATTTATCAGCACATTTATCACCACATTTATCACCACATTTATCACCACATTTATCACCACATTTATCACCACATTTATCACCACATTTATCAGCACATTTATCAGAACATTTATCAGAACATTTATCACCACATTTATCACCACATTTATCACCACATTTATCACCACATTTATCAGAACATTTATCACCACATTTATCAGCACATTTATCAGTACATTTATCAGCACATTTATCAGCGCATTTATCAGAACATTTATCACCACATTTATCACCACATTTATCACAACATTTATCACCTCATTTATCACCACATTTATCACCACATTTATTAGCACATTTATCAGCACATTTATCAGCACATTTATCAGTACATTTATCAGCACATTTTTCAGAACATTTATCACCACATTTATCAGCACATTTATCAGCGCATTTATCAGCACATTTATCACCACATTTATCACCACATTTATCACCACATTTATCACCACATTTATCACCACATTTATCAGAACATTTATCAGAACATTTATCAGTACATTTATCAGAACATTTATCAGAACATTTATCAGAACATTTATCAGAACATTTATCAGTACATTTATCAGCACATTTATCAGCGCATTTATCACCACATTTATCCGAACATTTATCACCACATTTATCACCACATTTATCAGCACATTTATCAGCACATTTATCACCACATTTATCAGCACATTTATCACCAAATTTATCACCACATTTATCACCACATTTATCAGCATATTTATCACCACATTTATCAGCACATTTATCAGCACATTTATCAGTACATTTATCAGCACATTTTTCAGAACATTTATCACCACATTTATCAGCACATTTATCACCACATTTATCACCACATTTATCACCACATTTATCAGCACATTTATCACCACATTTATCACCACATTTATCAGCACATTTATCAGAACATTTATCAGAACATTTATCACCACATTTATCACCACATTTATCACCACATTTATCACCACATTTATCACCACATTTATCACCACATTTATCAGTACATTTATCAGCACATTTATCAGCGCATTTATCAGAACATTTATCACCACATTTATCACCACATTTATCACAACATTTATCACCTCATTTATCACCACATTTATCACCACATTTATTAGCACATTTATCAGCACATTTATCAGCACATTTATCAGTACATTTATCAGCACATTTTTCAGAACATTTATCACCACATTTATCAGCACATTTATCAGCGCATTTATCAGCACATTTATCACCACATTTATCACCACATTTATCACAACATTTATCACCTCATTTATCACCACATTTATCACCACATTTATTAGCACATTTATTAGCACATTTATCAGCACATTTATCAGCACATTTATCATCACATTTATCAGCACATTTATCACAACATTTATCACCACATTTATCACCACATTTATCACCACATTTATCACCACATTTATCAGCGCAAGCTAATATTTTTGACGAGACAGCCATTTTATCTAAAATACATTTGACCTTATTGTACTGTTTTGTTCCAAAAAAGTATATTGGTAAATCACCTCATTGACCACTAAATCATTAAATCCCCCCCCCCCCCGGGTTGGGGCCCTAAAGATCTGAATCCACCAAAACGAAATTTCGGTATCTAAGGGCATTGCGAATTCCTTCTCTGTTTCGCTGCAATGATATTCTATGCGAACATGTACACGCGTCAGATTTTCCGCTGCTTGCAGAGTTTTGTTCTGGAGAGCTATATTTTCCATCAGGATAAACAAACAAAATGGCTGCTTAGAAACGTCGATTCGAATAGAAAAAATGATTCACATTAGTGTATATTCATTAAAAACAACAACAACAAAGTGAATTGTGACAGAAAAATATGAATTACTATAAGTTTTGGCCGGCAACAGCCTTTGTATATGAATTTCTGAAATGAAAATATACATCGTCTATCTACATATTGTACAAATGAAATTTCTTTCGATTGAAGCGATGTCTGAAAACATTAATGCTATTAAAAAAAATGTTTGGCTGATCATGAAAACGAAAAAAAAAAATAAACGGCTACCGATCGAATAAAAAGTTTAAAAAAAAACGTGCTGATAAATGTGGTGATAAATGTGGTGATAAATGTGGTGATAAATGTGGTGATAAATGTGGTGATAAATGTGCCGATAAATGTGCTGAAAATGTTCTGTGATCACCTTTAATCTTTTTGATTAGCATTTGTACAAAAGAATTACATTCAAATTATTCACTTATTAATGTATGAACTGTTAAAGCAGTTTATATTCACATGACAAATGTTGTATTTGTATTAGAGAGCTGCACGGGAACGGGTTTTACTGATTACACAACCCAACAAAAAAAATTTTTGTGAATTGCCAAGAATGTTTGAATGAATTTATAGCAATTCATGGGTGCTGATTTCAAAAATGCCAATGCTTTTGCTGAATTGGCTCTAGTTTCTGAGATATTGGACCTCCTTGAAAATATGATTGTACCCTTTGTGTAAAACAAATGCTATAGATTTTGTGTCTGTTGTTTAATTAAACTATACCAAGATATAACTTGGTTTTTTCTATTATATCTCTGCTTTCTAAAGACATCATGAGTTCATCACGAAGATGCTGAAAAAATAATCAGAATGTATTCTGTTACATCTCTGGACAATACATGATTGAAAAGCAAAGAAGAAATATAACTTACTTTTTGCAGCAGGCATATTTGGCTTTTTTCGGTGTGAAGCTGGGAGACCAAGACATATCTTGGGTTCCCCATAAGGTCTGCAAAAACTGTGTGGAGAGCCTACGGCAGTGGACAAATGGTGAGAAGAAAAGTCTACGTTTCGTTGTACCAATGGTATGGCGAGAGCCGAAAGACCATTTTGGTGATTGTTATTTTTGTATTGTGAATGATAAAGGCTTCAATCGCCACAATAAATCTAAGTGGGATTATCCTGATCTTGAATCTGCAAGGAGACAAATTCCACGTAGCAGTGAAGTTCCTATACCAGTGTTTATTGGATTATTAGAGCTTTCACCATTAGACCCCGACGAGGGGCAAGATCTGGAGTTTTTGGCAGGTGAAAACAGTGGAAGCGATTATGAAGGCAGTTCTTCAACACCTCAACCATTCAGCCAAGAAGAATTCAATGACCTAATACGAGACCTAAATCTGTCCAAGCAAGCATCTGAGCTTTTAGCGTACAGGCTCAATGAAAGAAATTTTCTCAAACCAGAAGTTAAAATAACATTTTATCTGAAAAGAGAAGAGTTTTTTCTTCCATATTTCAGCCAAGAGGAAGATCTTGTTTACTGTAAAGACATCCCTGGACTTCTGCTCCAAATGGGACTACAAGACTACCATTCTGAAGACTGACGTCTTTTTATAGACAGTTCCATCAGAAGCTTGAAATGCGTTCTGTTACACAATGGTAACCGTTATGCATCTCTTCCCATTGCTCACTCAAGAACACTTAAAGAAGAGTATGAGGATATCAAAACAGTATTGCAGAAAGTCCGTTATTATGAGCGTCAGTGGTCAATTTGTGTCGATCTAAAAATGGTAAACTTCTTGCTTGGCTAGCAGTCAGGATACACAAAATACCCATGCTTCATGTGCCTTTGGGATGTCAGGGCAAGGCAAGATCATTGGACAAGAGTGGCATGGCCTGCAAGGGAAACCATGACTGTAGGTAAAGAAAATATCATCAACAAGCCACTGGTTGACAAAAATAAGATCATTCTCCCACCGCTTCATATCAAATTAGGTTTAATGAAACAATGTGTTAAGGCTATGGACAAATCTAGCAATTGCTTCAAGTATATTTGCAGATCATTCCCTCGGATTGAGCATGGAGAAGCTGAAAGCTGAGATTTTTTTGACGGTCCTCTGATTCGGAAACTCATCAACGATCGAAATCACCTTAAAGCTTCTTCATGGAACAGTTTTGTTTCAGTTGTCAGGAACTTCTTAGGTAATAACAGAGCAGAGAATTACGAAGAACTGGTGCAAGATATGCTAGCTAACTTTAGAAACAGTGGAACAAATATGAGCATCAAGGTACATTACCTGCACAGTCATTTAGACAAATTTCCAGGTAACCTTGGGGACTTCAGTGAGGAACAAGGCGAGAGGTTCCATCAGGATATGAGGGTGATGGAGGAGAGATATCAAGGAAGATTGGACATACATTTGATGGCTGACTACTGTTGGAGCCTCCAGCGCAATTGCACCAACGACACATACAAAAGGAAGTCGAGCAAACAGCGATTTGCTAATGCATTACCATAGACAATTAACACATTAATTAATTAATTAATTAGACATAATTAGTTTTTCAAATGAAAATGTTTTATTCTATAACACTATTACACATATTTTCGAACAAATTTCTGCATGACTATTAACAGTTTCACTACTATTTGTTAGTATACTATTTTACTTCATGCAATTCTTGACAAATTCCAAACACGATGCATACATTATTTTAATTATCTCGTAAAATAGAGCCAATCTAGCAAAAGCAATTACATATTCTAAATCAGCATAGTTGACTTTGTATAAAATGATTCAAATATCACTGACAATGAAATCACTGTTTACCAGTGTTACCCACGGGGATGGAACAACCAGTCACTTGGAGTCCGTAGGGTTGGTTTTAAAATTGCGGGAATCCCGTGGGGATGGGTTTGTAGAAAGAGGGAACCCCCGCGGGGATGAGACCTACAATCCTTAATTCTTTGTCACTTTAATAGTCGGGGTGTCTTATTTTTGGTTTTTCTGTTAATCATTAACAACAAAAGTGGAGGCGTATATTGACTGTATATTGACTATACACAGACTGTATATTAACTATCTATTGGTTCTTTCAATAATTAATATTTTTGTTAATTGTCTTTTGGCTTAGTTTATAAATTTTACTTTTATGTCAGACTAAAATAATCAGTTTATAGTTCAATAAAATATCAAGCCACTAAATGTTGACTATGGATTATGTTGAGTACAGCATGAAGTCATATTTTTGTAGCTATGCCGGGGTGAGAGTATATTATGCGACCCGTTTGCATGCACATTAGGGGTTATACAAAAACCGACTTTTGAAAAAACCGGTTGTCGAAGGTCAATTTCTCAAAAAACCGACGAAAACCGGTTTTCGGTTTTACTATAAAATAAGTGAAATAACGGATATTTTAAGCATTCTAGCAATAATTATTTTCAATGTATGTAGTATTTAATTAACGGTTATGAGAAAGAATGAAGGATAATGTAATTAAGTCAACCAATTTTTACGTAAAACAATAAATACAAGAAAAAAAATATCAATATGACAGTAAAAATACTACTACTGTCTACTGGGTACCTATATATTCATTTAAACTGCTTTATAACTAAACACATTTCTATCATGACCTTTGTTTCTCATGTTTCATTTATATTATATTGTCAAAGACAAGAGGTTTGGTTTGCCGCACACAGACCAGTTCTGAAATCAGCCTTTGTGATGTAGACCTCAGTATAGAGCTTATTTATATATATATAGTCTATAGATATTACGGTTCTCTTTCTACTCATGGTATTCACTTTCTGCCTTCCCCCCACCTCTCTCACTCATCCTATGTATAAGTTTCTAACGTTATCTATATATGTGACACAGTACACAAACACACCTGCACCTCCATGGACTCACGTCGAGTGCCCGTTTAAAAACATTCCTCCAATGTTCAACTCCTCGCCCCTCCCTTCATACAATTGTCTCCCCACCTACCCCCTCTCATCCCTGAGATGTATTAGTTACACCAGTCATTACAACGGCTGTACGACGGTCCTGCCATGTGAATGCCTTGTTTAGATTAGACGGGTTGGTGGTGGTGGTGGAGGTGTTGGATGGCGAACATAATGTAGTCAACTTGAAAAAAAAAATAGCCCCGTTCTGTCTTTCGTTTAGTAATGAGCTAGGGAGGCACCGATTATATACCCCCCACCCCCCGTTTCAAGTTGTATACTTCCCGCAAGTCAACACTAAATTCGTACGCTAAAAAAAAACATCGGTTGTTTTGTGGAATTAGTTAACGACTTGAATTAAGCCCTCATTCAAGGTCGAGGAAACGGATGCAATAAATCTCTCAATGTGTATATACCGTCCCCTTTCCTCCATCCAATCCTCAAGTTACCCCTTTACCACTTGGGCACGCCTTCTCTTTTGTATCGCTCAACAGTTACTTTCTATCAATGCCAATGTACACAGGTCGGACTGAGGAGGGAGTTCATTGGAAAGTCACAGTTTTAAAATTTTTTGCAATTTGTTAAGTTCTAAGCTAAAACCGGCTTTTAAAGCCAAAAAAACCGGTTGTCGAATGCTTCGACTTTCGTCAAAAAACCGGTTTTTCGCCGCCGGTTTTTAAAAACCGACAACCCCTAATGCACATGTTGCGATCATATGTTATTGGTTATTTGCTTTTTTAAGAGTTTTTGCTATATTTTTAAATTCCTTTCCGACTATTGTCACTCTAATCTAGGGATATTAAATCAGTTAAATTGTTGCGGATTTTTAGTTATTACTAGCCATTAATTGGGAAAGAACGTCATGCTTTTAATGACGAATGGGCATCTAAATACTGCTTCACCATATTTTGGAGCAAAGCAGTCTGTTGCTGTGACATGAGTGTGTGAGGGGCTTTAAGGAGTACAACTAAAAAATACAAAGCATTTGGATTTCGGGCACAATTTAACGAAGACAGTAAACCAGTAGTTTTTGCATTATTTAAAGATGCTACAAACGAAGCCAGTTTGGAGCTGTCCCATAATTTTGTAAAACGGATCAAGCACAGGAAACAAAATTTGACTATAATTTTTATCAAGAGAAATTGTAAAAAAAATTGATGCACCAACTTCAAAAAGGAAGCTAAGACTTTCTGTGGTCCCCTCTTGTGTTGGATTAGCAGCTGATTTAGTTCGCATTTTAAAATGTTACGTGCATGTATAATAGAGTGTGAATGTGAAATAAAATGACAAATACATGGTTATTATCAGTAATTCATATTTTCATACGTTATGCATTGCGATTGAAGTAGACAAAATATATTAGCTTCCCGCTGATAACAATCAAGTTTTCAATGTGACTCTCCAGATTTATATATTTTCAAGGGGTTTAACCAATTTTTGCAAAACTTGCTAGATTATGCTGAACTTGAGGGATATACTGTGACACATTGGCAACACTTCGGTACAATAGCTACTTTATGATATAAAACTCTGATTATTATATTCTGACACATTGGCAACACTTTGGTACAGTAGCTACTTTATGATACAAAACTCTGATTAAATATGATGTTCTAATTTGAATCATTTTTGCAAGTAGTAAAACCATGTTACTATCACCACAAACTATGGTAACCATGAACAAACAAACAATATATGTGTTAATCAATGTGTTTATTATTTTCAACGTTAAGCTATTAAAAAAAAATAAATGTGTGATGTTTATATTTAAAAGTTAACATTAAACTTGCAGTGACTATTAATACGTATTTTCTAAACTAATTGAAAAGGAAAAAAAAATGTTTAAAATGCAAGTGAACATGAGTAAATGCATGTTGATGTGTTTTTAAACGTAAATACAGTAAATATTTCAAGAACTTAAAAAAAGTTGTGTTTGTACATTTTCAACTTCACCTTTTCCCTGTATATATTTTTTATTTCTTTATATCATATGATGCACTGTTCTTGTTGTCCTTGATCGTTTATGTGTTGTTAAAAATGTTGGACGTATTTTTAAATGTTATTTAAGCCACAGGACGTAATGTTAAAGCTGCCGGGCGTCTTTTATATGTTACTTAAATGTTTTGGTGTGTTGTTATAGTTGTAAGATTTTTCGCTTGCTATATGTGAAGTATTGTAATAATTGATGAATATTATTTTGTGATATGGTTCTAGACTTTAGTCGTCTTCTTAAAGCAACCAGAGTATAACATGGTGAAATTTTGTTGTAGCATTTGGAGTAGTTTGACCTGTTTGTGCATGATTTTTTTTTAATTCTTGAAATATCTTGTAGCTGCTAAAGGACGTTCACTTCAGGAGTTTGACTAAAGTGCGATACACAAACCTCTATAACTCGCCTGAAATGAAAATAATATATAAAGTATACATACATATTGACATTGTAAAATAAGAGGGATCGATTTATTTATTGATTTGGTTGAGAAAATTAAATAAATATTCAATAAATATTATTAGAGGGTGAGGGATTACAGTTCAACGTGTTCAATTACTCCAAAAATTATCTACTGAATACCATTATACTTTTAGATGTCATGGTTTGTGACTTTAGACGCCAAAGCGAGGGTTATTGTCGGATTTTTGTTTCTTTTATATAAAAGAAGAAAAAAAGAATATAATTAAGTACAAGATACGATATTGATTTATGTGTTTCAAATGAGAACATAGTTTAAATAGTTATGATTCAATGCTACACAAAAAGTCTTTTTTATGCACAAGTATGTGTGTTACGATCTTTAGTATTTTATGTGTGCTACATGTTTATCGATAAGCTAAATTTAAGCTTTGTATTAATCTGTTCATTGGTTCAATTCATTACTGTATAACCTGTTCATTGGTTCAATTCTTTACTGTATAAACCTGTTCACTGATTCAATTCTTTACTGTATTAAACTGTTCATTGGTTCAATTATTTACTGTATTAAACTGTTCATTGGTTCAATTCTTTACTGTATTAACCTGTTCATTGGTTCAATTCATTACTGTATAAACGTGTTCATTGGTTCAATTCTTTATTGTATTAATCTGTTCATTGATTCAATTCTTTAAGTTTAATGAAAAAGGACGAATAAGAAAAATCTGTCATTTTGCTTAGTTTTCTTTTCATTTTATAAGCCTACCTTGTTATCACCACAAGAAGTGTAGTCTAGTGGACGCACTGAAGGGCAAATATTGCTGCAAGTGTTATTGCTGTTGAGTTTACAGCATCTCAAGCTGTTACACACTTTTTTATCGACACCAGTTGAATCATCCTGCATTGTAAAAAAAAGTAAAATGATAGAGGAAATACGTGTATCTCTATACTTATAAGACGCATTTTTTGTCTGTCTGTCTGTCTGTCTGTTCCCTTATAACTCAAGATCCAGAAAAACAGATAACATGAAATTTGTTACACATACACATAATTACATGGGGAAGGTTATAGGACAGGTTTCGTTTCATCTCGATGGGTAGTTTAATTGTAATTAATTTTTTTTTTATTTTAGTATTTTACTATATTAAAGTAATCTCGACGGCGCCATAAATAAAATTCCTCTGTGACGTCATTTCCCGATTCGAATAGAACTTGCGCGCTGGTGCTGTATTGTGCCTTTGTGATGCAAAGAATTGTTGTTGTTTTTTCATGCTCCCTGATTTGTACAGTTTGAGGAAGATAAAGGAATGAAGAAGGATTTTAGAAGAAGTGTGAAGCCATAATAATAAGTATATATATATATATATATATATATATATATATATATATATATATATATATATATATAAATATATATATATATATATATATTTATATATATATATATAGAGAGAGAGAGAAGAGAGAGAGAGAGAGAGAGGGGGGGGGGGCAGGAGGAGAGAGAGAGGAAAGGAGGGTAGGAGGGAGGGAGGGAGAGAGACGTTGGGAGAGAAGGAGGGGGAGAGGGGAGAGCGGGAGATGGGAGAGAGATGTGAGAGAATGAGGGAGAGGGAGGGAGGGAAAGGGAGAGAGGGGGAGGGAGGGAGGGAGAGAGAGAGGAAGGGAGAGAGGGGGTATGGAGAAAACAGAAGGTAAACAGAAAACCTTATTTTAAACCCGGGCAAAGCCGGGTACTTGCAACTAGTATATATATATATATGTTAGGATGGCAAATTATGACGTTTTTCAATTATATTTTTGGAACATTTTTTTTTGGTGTTTCCTTTGACTTCGAAACAGCATAGAAAAATTTCATGAACTTTTAATGTGAGTATGAATTGAACCAGTATAGCACACAGAAAACGCTGGAAGGTTCTGGAAAGTTTTTATAAAAATCCATACAATTCAAGAAGGTTCTGGAAGGTTCTGTGAAAACTCTAGAAGTTTTCAATTTTATATAAATAGCGAACTTTATCAGTGCATTTCAATTAAGTTCTGACTACTAGACCAACAACTGTTGTCCATTTTATGGATGAACCTTAAAAATATTTTCTGAACGAGTTCTTCCAGCAGCAACAAATGTTTTGAGTTTATGCTATCATTTACCCAAGATTAATTAGGTGCCCAAGAAAGATGGCATCTCTGATGTCGTGCAAAGACTATTGAGCATCTGGGATGATCGCGTATCGCTACGGTTGAAAAACGGGCTATCAATAAAAAAAATTGAAAATACCGAGACGTTGAGAAGATTGCTGAAACATCATTTTAAACCTCGGAAAAACTCAATTTAATGCAGAATATCATAAAAAACGAGATATCACGTGCACTTAGGCAGTATTTATAGCAGCCCAAACGGTGTGAAATTTGATATATACATGATAAAAAATCAGCTTCATTTGTTTTTCTATTTTCAAGTAAGCCACCCTAATATATATATATATATATATATATATATGTATGTATATATTATATGTATATTTTCGAGTAAAAATAATCAGTTCATAATATCTTTTAATTACGTACCGGACAATATTTGCTTAGCTTATCATGCACATATATTTCACATTGCTTATCTTTGGTGTAAGTTTCACCTGCCCTCTGACCTGCATCTGGAGTGGGGAATATATTCTTAGCTATGGTGTTCTCTGGGCGAGTACAATTAACTCTGGAAATTTTGAATCAAATATTCAAACGCTGTCAGTAACGGAAAAAAACATTTTTTTTTCACAAAGCATAACATATTCACGATAGATTCTGGTTGAATAAAACTAGCTAAAAGCAAAATGAGTTATTACAAGAATAGACTGGCATAACACAATGAAATAATCAAACAGCAAATTGAACTTAAACCTAAATAAACTAAGAGTAAAATTAACGATCACAGAAGTTAACAAAATTAATTAAATTAAAAAACAGAGGAACTAACAATGAAATGAACTGACAGTAAAACATACTGTAGAACAAATTAAAAAGAAGTTTGTAAAAAAATCGATGTAACCGTAAAATGAACTAATAGTAAAATAACTAATTAGTTAAATGAACTAATCAGTAAACTGAACTAATCTGTAAAACGCTCTGAATCAAACTATCTTTAACAAAACAGTGATTAGAGCACAAATCTGTGGGCTATAGTTAGTGTTACCTGCGGCAAATGTCTGCCAGTCAAATCAAAAATAAAGGGAAGCAAAACAAATAAGAACAAGTAGAGCTGTTTTAGATGTTCATCAAAATTTCAACTTATATAGTAGTACTTCCATTTTTACCGGGATATTCCGAGATACCAGATAAAATCTATTTTCGAGGAAGGGTTTAATTAGTTCAGATAGGGCCAGGATTCCGTGACTTTGCTACACTGAGAAGGAAACCTTAATAAATATTGTTCATATATATATATATATATATATATATATATCGATCAATTAAATAAATGGAATATCTAATAGTAACTCATTGTTAAAAATATTATCGAATATTAACTCACATTTTAATCCACACAGTGTAATACATTTATTTGTATTCAAACTAGTTTGTAAATATATTTTATCATACCATCGGCTTAATAAACAAGTCAGTTTAACTTAAGAAAGAGTTATAATTAATTGAAACTAATCTATTAAGAATTAGCACATATGTCTATTAAATCGATATTTAATAACAATACCAATCGGGTTTTTCCCGGCATGTAGATTCAAAACTTAACACACATATCATACCTTCTCCCCTTCATCCCTGTCATATTTCTTAACATTTGATCAACACGTGAGATTTGATTACTCAAACCTCCACCACCGTACCCACATCTATACTTATTTATGGTTTACCCAACTAACATAGACCTTCTTTCCCAAAACAGTTGACCAGTCAATAAAACTAGTAGATCGCGTCTGCAGATGTTTATTAATTGTATCAATCAGGGTCAGCAAATAGAATAAATAAAGGACAATGCTATTGTTTCAAAGCTGCTAAGATTTTATGTAAACGTTAAAGTTCCTGCAATGGGATATACTTTTTATTTTCTGATCTATTTCCTTTTTCTTGATTTTTTTCCCGCAACTTTGAAATAACAATTATCTTTCTTAAAAACTAACGCATTTTGGTGTTATCATTAAAAAATGTTATCCCAAAATTATTAACGCGTTAATGGCAGTTCATCAGCATCCCTAATATTTATTTTATACATGTATATTTTCAACGCCTTTCGTAGGATTTGAAGGCCCCTGTTATACTTTAAGAGATATGAAGGGAGCCCTAGGCAAAAATTACCATAATCTACTTTGGTGGATTTTTTATGGGTTTCTCTCGACCGCCGCCTATTTTACCTATTTATATGAGATAGATACATAGATAGATATATAGATAAATACATAGATAAACCTACTTGGACAGGTACGATTTCATTGAGTTAATTGAGCATTTAGAATAATGATAGTTGAAGAACCATGTCATGATAAATTCGTCAGATGATATACAGGAGCTGTCGCCTGTATCGCGATCGTGAAGAGCACCTAAACTGTTAGTAAAAAAAAAAAACTTTTTGTTAAAATTAAATAATTGGTATACGATATAACTTTCTCAAGGTAAAAATATGGATCGACTTCTTTTTTTCTTAATACTTTTTTTACTATGTGCTGGTCGCTAAAACATTTCAGTATTTTAAGTTTTTTACTACGTGCTAGTCGCTAAAACATTACAGTATTTTAAGTTTTTCACTATGTGCTGGTCGCTAAAACAGTACAGTATTTTAAGTTTTTTACTACGTGCTGGTCGCTAAAACATTACAGTATTTTCAGTTTTTTACTATGTGCTGGTCGCTAAAACATTTCAGTATTTTAAGTGGATTTGATAACAAAGCCATATTCAAAGTGGGTCACAAAAAAGTATTAGAAGTAGTATTGTAAGTGGTTAGCGAAAATAAAACAGTATTAAAATGAACCCTTTTAATATTACTGTATATCACACATTATTCTTTTGTGAATATACTTTGTATAACACATTGTAGAAAAGTGGTAGGAAAAGAGAAAGAGAAATAGGGTAGAGTATAATTGATGACTATCTTACCTGTGTGCCAATTCGTGTGCAGCGGCCGTAGGTATTTCATCTCTCCTGCGGGTGGTTATAATGGATACCCCCTTGGTTGTACATGTTTTTCCGATGTTTGCTAATCCAAGTGTAGTTTTGCCAAGCAGGTTCTTCCTGGTACATTATATACATTAAAGATAGTTAGTTTCATCATAGCAAGAAATATTCATTTTGATGAGATATATTCAAGATGGAGACCTTACAGTTGTATTATACTACATAAATAGATAAATAGTTCATATATTTTATCGCAATATATTTTAGATAGATATATTAGACAGATAGATAAATAGATTATATCTTTAATTTACAGTGCAGTAAAAACAACCTAAAAATTACCTAGAAAATAACATGTAATGGTCACTTTCAGTTAGGTTATTGGGTATTTGACGCTGAACCCAAGATGATAGAATGTCGACTGCAAGTTGCTGACCGATGATTCTATTATCGATTGCACCGTCCAAGAAGTAATTTTCCTTGGGGGTCTGTCGATTAAATGACCCTAACATTCAATATACACGAAGTGCATGACACTCATTTTAGTTGATCATTGAAAATAGAAGAAAAGGTTAAGTTTTTTAGTACAAGGAACTCCGCGAGATTGGAGCACAATTAACTTGACAGACGTGATAAAGACATGAACACAAGTATTTAAATTTAAAAAGTTAAAAAAAAAATTTAATCTAAATTAATGTATAAATTTTAATTTGTTTTTAATTAGAAAAAAATTTACTTTAAATAATCTGTAGTTATAATTTTACTGGAGAAATTACCAAATTTATTTTTTTTTTAAAATTCAGATTTAATATTTTTAAATCAATATTTCTTAATAGTGTTAAAACTAGTTACTAGCCTTTTTAGATAGAAACCAATTCATAATTGACTATATAATAGAAGTGTATCAAACAGACCACAATTAAATCAAATATGAAAATTTAGGCAAGACTCTCACTGTATTGCTGTCTAGACTTCGGTTACTAAAGGTCCGCACTAAAAGTGCTTGGGTAAGGCTTTGGAAGTGTTTCAGATCCTATGTGCTGAGGGTTTAAACTAAAAATGGGAGCGAAACGGTTGACCTGGCCTGTGACACCTATTTCAAGGTGCTCGAGTGTGTCGGGAGCGATCGTAAACCCGTTCTCGTCTCGGTGGATATTTCTCCACCCGAGAAAAATGCAAACTGGGACGCCTTCAGGCCTTGGAGCGGGTAGATACCGATCGTGAAACAGTTGATGTTGTGTACAAGGAGACCACTGAAGTTATCTTGCGTGCCGCACGTAGGACGGTCCCTCGGAGCCTCACGAAACGTAGGTTCATGCCATTCTGGACTACAGCCCTTAAAAAGTTAGTGAGACAGACGCAAGCCGCTCGTAGGAGAGCGAGCAGAAAGGAAACGGCTGGGGTGCATCGCGAGCACATTAAGCTAACTGAGCAAGTTAAAAGGGCATCCGCCAAGGTCAAAAGGCGGAAATGGACCGAAACTTGCGAGAAGTTGAATTTGAGGGAAAGCCAGAAGGCGTGGAAACTTCTGAAAAACTTGATCAACGCTGGGACGGTTAAAACTGCCGCCACGATGCAAACGGACACAGGCCTGACAGCTAGCGATAGCAAGAAGACCGAAGTGCTTAACAAGCACTTTGCAGAGGTCAGTAGGTCGAGTAAGAAAAGTACACTGTCTAAGGCACTGGATAAAGTCCAACGGGTCCAAAAGAAGGCTGATTCTGGTCCGGAAAATCATGACACGTTCAGATACCCATTATCTGTCAACAAATTAGCATATGCAGTCAGGAAGTGTCAAATGAGAAAGGCTCAAGGCAAAGACCAGATCAGCAATGAAATGATTGCACACCTCGAAGTAAAGGGAAAATCAAAGCTCCTCAAGTTTATCAACCGCACTTGAATATCTGGGGATCTCCCACAGAGGTGGAGGGAGGCTGTCATGGTGCCGGTACTTAAAAAGGAAAAATGCAAAAAGAGGCGGATAGATACAGGCCTGATTTTCTCACCTTTTGTGTTGGGAAGGTAGCGGAACGCATGGTAAGCAAAAGGATGATGTAATACATCGAGGAAAAAGAAATCATAACCCCGAATAAGGTGGATTTAGGCAGTGGAAGTGTGTGACGGATCAGATCAAGCTCCTAATCCAAGAAATAGCCGACGGCTTTCAGAGAGCTGAGTCGACGGTGGTAGTTTTCCTAGATTTTAAACAGGCTTACGATCCAGTCGGGCCATTTGTTAAAGCTCTAGCGTAGCGGTTGGGTGTCACCGCTGAGATGTATGACTGGTTACGCAGTTTCCTCAGTAATCCTACCATCATTACACGCGTTAAGGACAATGTGTCGAGGAAACAGACCCTTGAACAAGGTCTCCTACAGAGCTCCGCCCTGCGCTGCACGTCGTTTCTATCTTTCATAAATGACCGGCCGCAGTTTCTAGGATGTATGCCGACGATTTTGCAATCTGGAAGACCGAAAAGAATGTCCCGATTCTAGAGAGGGCGCTCTAGAAGTATCTGACTACGGTCGGCTGTTATACGATGATGTGGGGCTTAGAGATTAACCGCTCGAAGACCGTCCGCTCACAGTTCATCTTGGGTACGAGAATTCTTAAGGAACCATTGAAACTGGAAGTTGAGGGTACGGTTCTTGCTCTGGAACCAAAAACCAATTACCTGGGTGTTACACTGGACAGGAAGCTAACTCTCTGAACACATCTGTCGGAGGTGGGCCGCAGCGCCTCCGATAAACTAAATATTGTCAAGAAGTTGGCGAGCACGTACTGGGGAGCTCGAGCAGAGGACACTGTACATGATTACATTAAGGTCTCAGATTGATTACAGCCAGTTAGTGCAGGTCTATGGGTCTCGACCGTCACTAAAGACCCTTGACTTTGTGCAAAACTAGGTTCTCCGGCTGATCACAGGCAATTTTCGAACGGCGCCGACGGCTGCAGTCGAGATCATGGCCAACGTGCCTCCATTAGGCATCTTAGGGAGCGGGCCGTGATTACTGCTTTAGAGCGGTTAAGTGGCAAGAGGAGTCCTCTGTCCATAGGGAAATGCTCGATGGCTGGGTGGATGAGAAGCGGCTAACGATGAAGTCTTTCATGCATCATGCTACGAGACTGTCCTTAGAAATCGAGCAGCATAACGACCGCCTAATGCTAAAGATCGAATCCCATGCTCCTCTTGCCGAAGCTACCTGCAAGCCGGAGGTTCGAACAACCCTGGTTGAAACCAATACTTGGAATGCAAAGGATCCCCAAACACTACACAATGCGACTTTGGTAACGATTATATCCTATCCGACGGACGCTATATTGGCCCATACTGATGCTTCTGTAACCATTATGAACTGCCGAACAAGCTCCTAGGTTTGGGGTTTACATCAGTTTTTAATTCAAACCCGATTTGTCGAAGATCCTGCAGGGCCGTGTGGGTCTCTCTGTGCTTACGACACATATATGGAAGCCATTACTTAAGCATCGACACACATTAGGGAGCGTTATCAGGACGGTAATTTTCCTGCTACTACCGTTGTTATTTATCATGACTGATGCGCTCTCTGTTCTCCAAGCCGTAAAAAGGACGGGGGAATGGCCGAGCTACTGGAAGCCATCGGTGTGGCGATTCAGGATTTAATGTCCCGATACTGTGTAGTTGTGGCCCTTCAGTTGGTCCACGGGCATGTGAACGTGCCTGGTAACAAAAAGGCCGACTTCCTTGAAAATTCCATACAAGCTTAAGCGCAGCCGTGGGTGCAAGAAAGAGCGCACTTGAGGCAGCTTGTGCCAAGATCAAGCTCTTTGTTCGAACTCAGTGGTTCTCGAGTTGGGACAATGGGGTGACGGGCAGAAATGTCCACTGTCAAATTGATCGACCGTCCAAAACCGCCCCGTGGTGGCTGCTTAGAAGGATCAAGCATGCACTATTTTCTCAGCTCCGCACTTGGCATTGTCCTTTAGGTGCGTACTTTGGGAGGTTGAGGCCCAATGTCGATTCACTTTGCCGCCGCTGCAGGTAGGTGTAAGAAACCGTGGATCATGTGCTATTTGAGTCCCTCGGACTGGCGGAACACCGGGTGGACCAGTCAGGCAGCTTGCTGGTCATCGACCTCTATGGCATCTCAAGATGTTAAGAGACACAGCGAGTTTGATCTCAAGGGCTCTAAGAGACTAAGTCTCAGCCCACAGATATCAATGAGAGAATTCAAAGAGAGAGAGGGGGGGGGTTAAACTCGTATTTTTCTGTAGGTGCCAAAAATGACTTTAATCTTAGGGTGTCGTATGCGGATGAAAGAATGGTAGTACAAATAAAGGGCATCCTATGTGTTGTGTTTATATTGTGGGCCAAAAAAAGTGAGAACATCATATAACATACAAATTATTTCAAATATAATTTAATTAATTGTATTGTTTCATGTTATTTTGTTTGCAAAGTATTTAGCCAATGAGAAATCATGTTCAATGTGTCTTCCTGCTTATCAACAGTTTTTTCTAAGCGTACAGCTAAACAAACTTTGATATAATTATATTACCGTCTACGCAATGTTCTCATTTTTGTTTGGCCCACTCTGTAGATTTTCCATCTTTTGATGGACGTTTGAGAAACTAATCTTGAGTAAATATCACCCCTATGTCCTCTATTTTTGATTCGAATTTTATAGATTCTGTATAATGTCTATATTAAATAGAATAGTATATAGACATGCTGCAATAGCGTACTCGTTGCACAGAGACGTAAAGCAAATGTGCGATTCGTCCGAGGTAATTTTGATCGGATTTTAAGCTCAATTTTTATTTTATTTTTAAAAGTCACACATTGAATATGCTCTTTTGTTTTTCATAACTGTTTCTTAATGATAAATATACATAATATTTTTTATCATTATCGAAAGGAGTTCAAGTGTAGAAAATTGTATTCTGTCCGAAATTTGTGATTCATAATATATATTTAAAAATCCAAAGGCGATTCAGAATAATCATGACAAATAAAAATGTGTTCACCATTAATATATAAGAATATCATTGAAGTGAAAATATACACTCCTTTAATGACGGTCCCGGGCTGGGTAAAAAAAGAGGAGGGTTGGGCGTGGAGCTGGCACCCCACCCAGTAAAAACACAATTTCCTAATAAAACACGAACAACAATTTTTTTTTGTCCTGGAAGAATAAGGCTCTTTATCACAAAGACCTGTTGTGAAAGCTTAAAGGAAGCCATTCACCGACTGCCCTTCTGACAACAGAAAATCGTCATCGGCACAACACGTTATGATATAGTCATGGGCACTCATTCTCTTAGGTTGATGATTGAAAATGGAGATAAAATTGCAGGCTTTTGTGCTCTAAAAACAATAAAGTTATCGGGAGCAGCTTCTTTCCTAACAAAAGAATCCACAAGAGTATATTGATATCTTTAGATAACACAACGCGAAACCAGATCGATCGTATCTTCATCAACAAAAATTTAGAAGGTCATTACAAGATGTAAGAATGAAAAGGCGCACAGAGGTAGCAACTGACCATCACCTGGTTTAGCTAAAGTTAAGCTGAGACAAAAAGAGATTTCATAAAATCATGTCAAAGAGAAAGGTCAGATATAACAATAGCCGTCTGAAAGACCCTAAAATAAAAGAGCTTAGTGTCGTCGAATAATTAAGCAGTGCTTCAAGACTTGGTTGAAGAGGAATATAGTGTACCAAATATATGGCGGTTAGTATACTCAATATGTGGCGGATAGTGTACTTAATTTGTGGCAATATAGTGTACTCAATATGTGGCAAAAAGTAAAAAAAAGCATTGACATTGTCATGCCAAGAGGTAGTAGGGCTAAAGAAGCATCACCGGGAGGATTGTATTACAAAAGAAAGTCTTAACAAGATTGAACACAGAAGGGAAAAAGCTGCAGTGGCCGTCAACAACAGTTAATCAAGACCAAAAAAGGGCAATTCTCAATAAGACTGTAGAAGTACACAGTGTGGTGAAGAGGATTATTAGGAAGGACAACAAAGACCATGTGAAGGGGTTGGTGGTAATGGATAATGAATGGTAAAGCAGCTGGACAAGATGACATTCCTGCCGATGAAGTAAATGCAGACTTGAATATATCAGTAGAGATGCTATACCTCTTCTTAGGGAGGATCAGGGACACATAACATACTAGCAGACTGGAAGGAACGTTACTTTGTCAAGAACTGCAGCAACTAAAGTGGAATCACATTATTATCTGTACCAGGCATGGTTTTTAACAGAATTAACTTAGAGAGGATGAAAGACACAGTCGACCCACAGATGTTAACGGGCTGGATTTCGAAAAAAAAACAGATCATGCACGGATCATATCACAACGCTCGCATCATAGCTGAGAAGTCCCAGGAGTGGAACTTACTATAGCATGTCTATACACAGTATAGTATCACAGTATAGAATGAGAGACCCTCTAATACTTACTTTGAAACAACGGAATATCACCAAAGCAATAATGCATTTTAAAGAACTCTTACAATGTTCTGTCCTGAAGAGTAATTCATGGAGGACAAATTACAAACAGCTTCCAGGTGCGAACTGGAGTCAGACAAGGATGCTAGTTGTCGTCGTTCCTTTTCCTTCTTGCAATTGATTAGATCATGAAGAAATCTACCAGAGAACGAAGGAATGGAATTTAGTAGACCTTATATAGCCGACTCAATTTTGATATCCTCACCCACGGCCAACAACAGATGCAATAGAAGACAGATAAAGTTTCAGGTGCAGCGTTCGAGATTGTTCTCAATATTAAGAAGGACAAAACCTAGATCTAAATAATTAACTCCACCAGCACAAATCCCGTCACTCCACATGGAAGACATCTTGGAGAAATGCAGTCCTATGTTTAGTTGGGAAGCGTTATTGACCAACAGGGTGACACAGGGTTAGACGTCAAATCGAGTATTGGCAAAGAAAGAGCAGCCTTCATACAGTTAATCAATGTCTGGTCCTCCAGAGAGTTGTCCTTAGAGATCAAGATTTAACTTTTTAACATCAACGTCCAATCAGTCCTGCTGTATGGAGCGGAAACGTGGAAGATGTTTAAGACCACACTCAGGAAGGTGTAAATCTTTACTAACAACAGCCACAGAAGCAGGGATGGGGAGCCTGTGTCGGTGTCTGCGTTTGTACTTTGTCCTGTGTTGGTGTCGGCGTCTGTACTTTGTCCGGAGTCGGTGTCGGGGCCAAACGAAATGAAGGAAAAGTACTCGAACTTTAATTTAATAATTCAGAGAAACTTCAGACAGTTCTCAGGCAATCTTTAATATAAAGTGTTCATCAAGTTATTTTTTTCTTTTTAAATAAATACTTGGTAAATCTGTTTATCGGCGAATATATTATTTTCCAAAGCGAGATTCTCTACAGTACAACGAATTTTCAAAATTAACAGAATTGTGACTAAAAGCAAATATTCACTCAATCATTGTATATCATAAGAAATGTTTAGTTCTATATATATCCAAGTTGGAGAAGGATTACTCACAAACTTATCCAGTCTTTTAAAACATCAACAACTGACCTGCTTCAAGTGTTCCTACAATAATGGTTAACTCGCCAATAACAACCCCCCCCCCAACCACTATTTAATTTCTCTCAATCTGACCGAAGCATTTCCCAATCTAAGTTACAACCACACCACATGGAAAACCCAGTTCGTAGCTAGCTATTGAGGCGCCATGTGCGAGTTTTTGGCGCCCTCCTCCCATTACCGTTTTGAAAAGTGTGCAACCTTTAACAATATATACAATTTTGACTACATATTTCAGGCTTAATTCGAGTGCAAAATAACTATTCCTTTTTCTATTAACTGTTAAGTATGTAGTGTTTTCATACGCCTCTCTATCTTCTCTAAAAATAGCTCTGGAACATCCATATTTTATTATTGTCTGTAGCCCTTGAGCATCTTGCATACTCTGAATAGCCACTTATAAACTGTCAATCATCATTGCTCCAGTGTTGTGTGATACGTCCGTACATTGCAGTGACTTGCTTAGGCAATCCTTGACATTAATCTGGACCAATATTTTTAGTATAAGCCAACACATAAATGAGAAATTAATTAAAGGTCGCTAATAGGCCGCTCAAGAACTTGTACAAAAAAATAGCATACTTTGGCATATCTTGAAGTAGACCATAAACTTCTGTTACTTCAATCTATTTACTGCAGCTACTCTTAATGTCTATATATAGTGTTTGTATGACCTTTTAGTGTTACTTTACAACTGATAACTTTTTTTTTTGCGTAATGGATATGTTGCAAGATCACAGATGTAGATTTCTAACTACTGAAGAACCAAAAATGGTTCATAAATTTGATTTACAGTTATTAAACATTAGCATATAGGCTGTGTGTATTGAATGAGTTATTGAGACCAGTTTATCAATCACGTCAAGTGATACGAATCGTTTTTACATTCAACAACAATTCCAAACATGTGGTGTAGGAGCTGAACATTGTTTTCTAGATAAATATTTTGGCCAATACAATGTAAACAGATACATAATTTTAGCTTCTTTACGTTTTTTTATAAACATCTATTAAATTAGGTATATTCATGGTGAGTTAGCTAAGGAAACGCCGACAAATTTGCTTTTAAAGAGCAGCATAGTACGACACACAGGCAATTCTTATTTCGTTCAAGCAAAGCAAAAGCTACCGGTACCATAGAACTGGTGTGTGTAATAGGTAACTAGGCAGCCGGCCAGTTTGTTGATTCTGTAAAGCGGAAACTTCCAGATAATGAATAGGAAAGAAAGGAAAACGCTGCAACTGTATCGGTATATCAAAATTGTATCAAACTAAATAGTTGCATAATTTAATGCACGAATATTACCAGTTGATTTGATAGGATGTTACTATACTGTCGATATTTCTTTTACGTTGTAAACAACTGATTGGGAAATGGCATTAGTACCAGTACGGTACTAAAAAAAAAGATCAATCATGAAACTATATCAGTTCTACTTTAGTTGACTTAAAGAGTTAAATGATCGAGGAAAATATGCTTTACAGATTAAAACACTTTATGCGATAGGCAAGTAAAAATATTTACTGAAAATTTTAAACAAATATACTTCACCATAGCGCAATATAATTAAACGTGCATAAGTATGTATTGTTTGTTAAAAGTATACAAATCGGTGGCAAAAAAAAGACAATAGATATATAATTACACGTGCATCTTTACATATAGTATGTGGTATAAGCAAAGGAAATAAATACACAGTTATTTCCCTTTGCCCCTCCCCCCCCCCTCCGTTGTCGGTGTCGGCGGCAGTTAGAAAATCGACATCTGTATCGGTGTCGGTTCGGCAAATATCCTCTTAATTCGTTGGCCTGAAACCACCAGAAATGTCATCTTTTGGAAAGGACCTGCCAACTGTCAGCAACCAGTTTCCAAAGGCTGGCACTGGGGAAGAATCCTCAAGGTAAAAGAAGAGAGGCCGCCCAAGAGGATTCATGACATTCATTGTTCATGGCTCATACCGTGCTATTGATGATACACGATGATGAAAAAGATAGGGAATTTGCGACGCCCAAGATACAAATTTCCGGTTTTGTTTGTTATTATTTTTTGTTTTAGGATTACTACACTTGTGTGTTGTATGCCATGAATAACAAACCAAACTTGCTGCAAACATTAATCGATTGAATTGTGAGCTTGGTGTATTGTAAAAAATTATGATATACTTCAGAACAAGACATCAATAATGCTATGACAACTATTAAGGACAATCAGTAAAATATAATCAGCGCGCATTCATGTTAAGCTATAGCCAATGGATTCGAAAGCATTCAATACAATAACTAGACAAAAAAAGGAACATAACTTGTTTTTATTAACTGTAAATGATTGTATTCAAATGTACAATTGTAGATTTTATTTCTTTTTAACCTTTTCTTTGAAAGTGGATTTCGAAAACCTGAAATTTTTTACTTCGAGTTGATTGTATTAAAGTGTATAAAGTCAAAGTTTCCTTAAGAATCTTTTCTTTTTACTCTGTTTACCCTCCTCAAAAACTTACATTTATAACATTGTATGAATGTTTGCACTGATAAAAAAATAATATATTATCTGCATTGAATTATTATCATAGATTGAAAAATTATTGCTAGCTAGAGATTTTTTTTGTGACAAAAAGTATCTGTTTTACGCACAATGTCCGGCCAATCAGACTGCAATTGTTTTTTTTTTTTACTTAATATTTTAAATCAGCTTAGTTTTATTGCTACCCTTATACGAGGATGTGGGGCTAAGAGGTAATGTCACTTTCTAAGGCTCGATAAAGATTATAATGTTAATGCCACTTTTAGAAGAGTTCATTGCAGAATAAAGAAAATATAATTATGATTTCCACATCGGATCATTAATCGCAAACATTGAGAACAACTGACGAAGACAAAACACGCCAATTTAGACCAATTGTGAATGTTAGTGCGCCAACTCGCTAAGCGCAATGTAGAAACAGAATGCAGCACTTATTGATCTACACAGAAAAAGAATGCAGCACTTATTGATCTACACAGAAACAGAATGCAGCACTTATTGATCTACACAGAACCAGAATGCAGCCCTTATTGATCTACACAGAACCAGAATGCAGCACTTATTGATCTACACAGAACCAGAATGCAGCACTCATTGATCTACACAGAAACAGAATGCAGCACTTATTGATCTACACAGAACCAGAATGCAGCACTTATTGATCTACACAGAAACATAATGCAGCACTTATTGATCTACACAGAAACAGAATGCAGCACTTATTGATCTACACAGAAACATAATGCAGCACTTATTGATCTACACAGAAACAGAATGCAGCACTTATTGATCTACACAGAAACAGAATGCATCACTTATTGATCTACACAGAAACAGAATGCAGCACTTATTGATCTACACAGAAACAGAATGCAGCACTTAATGATCTACACAGAAACAGAATGCAGCACTTATTGATCAACACAGAACCAGAATGCAGCACTTATTGATCTACATAGAACCAGAATGAAGCACTTATTGATCTACACTGAAACAGAATGAAGCACCTATTGATCTACACAGAACCAGAATGCAGCATATTGATCTACACAGAACCAGAATGCAGCACTTATTGATCTACACAGAAACAGAATGCAGCACTTATTGATCTACACAGAACCAGAATGCAGCACTTATTGATCTACACAGAAACAGAATGAAGCCCTTATTGATCTACACAGAAACAGAATGCAGCACTTATTGATCTACATAGAAACAGAATGCAGCACTTATTGATCTACACTGAAACAGAATGAAGCACCTATTGATCTACACAGAACCAGAATGCAGCACATTGATCTACACAGAACCAGAATGCAGCAATTATTGATCTACACAGAAACAGAATGCAGCACTTATTGATCTACACTGAAACAGAATGAAGCACCTATTGATCTACACAGAACCAGAATGCAGCACATTGATCTACACAGAACCAGAATGCAGCACTTATTGATCTACACAGAAACAGAATGCAGCACTTATTGATCTACACAGAAACAGAATGCAGCACTTATTGATCTACACGGAAACAGAATGCAGCACTTAATGATCTACACAGAACATAATTTAGCACTTATTGATCTACACAGAACAAAATGCAGCACTTATTGATCTACATAGAACCAGAATGAAGCACTTATTGATCTACACTGAAACAGAATGAAGCACCTATTGATCTACACAGAACCAGAATGCAGGAGATTGATCTACACAGAACCAGAATGCAGCACTTATTGATCTACACAGAAACAAAATGCAGCACTTATTGATCTACACGGAAACAGAATGCAGCACTTAATGATCTACACAGAACCAGAATGCAGCACTTATTGATCTACACAGAACAAAATGCAGCACTTATTGATCTACATAGAACCAGAATGAAGCACTTATTGATCTACACTGAAACAGAATGAAGCACCTATTGATCTACACAGAACCAGAATGCAGGAGATTGATCTACACAGAACCAGAATGCAGCACTTATTGATCTACACAGAACCAGAATGCAGGACATTGATCTACACAGAACCAGAATGCAGCACTTATTGATCTACACAGAAACAGAATGCAGCACTTATTGATCTACACAGAAACATAATGCAGCACTTATTGATCTACACAGAAACATAATGCAGCACTTATTGATCTACACAGAAACATAATGCAGCACTTATTGATCTACACAGAAACAGAATGCAGCACTTATTGATCTACACAGAAACAGAATGCAGCACTTAATGATCTACACAGAAACAGAATGCAGCACTTATTGATCAACACAGAACAAGAATGCAGCACTTATTCATCTACACGGAAACAAAATGCAGCACTTATTGATCTACATAGAACCAGAATGAAGCACTTATTGATCTACACTGAAACAGAATAAAGCACCTATTGATCTACACAGAACCAGAATGCAGCACATTGATCTACACAGAACCAGAATGCAGCACTTATTGATCTACACAGAAACAGAATGCAGCACTTATTGATCTACACAGAACCAGAATGCAGCACTTATTGATCTACACAGAAACAGAATGCAGCACTCATTGATCTACACAGAAACAGAATGCAGCACTTATTGATCTACACAGAAACAGAATGAAGCCCTTATTGATCTACACAGAAACAGAATGCAGCACTTATTGATCTACATAGAAACAGAATGCAGCACTTATTGATCTACACTGAAAACGAATGAAGCACCTATTGATCTACACAGAACCAGAATGCAGCACATTGATCTACACAGAACCAGAATGCAGCACTTATTGATCTACACAGAAACAGAATGCAGCACTTATTGATCTACACAGAAACAGAATGCAGCACTTATTGATCTACACGGAAACAGAATGCAGCACTTAATGATCTACACAGAACATAATTTAGCACTTATTGATCTACACAGAACAAAATGCAGCACTTATTGATCTACATAGAACCAGAATGAAGCACTTATTGATCTACACTGAAACAGAATGAAGCACCTATTGATCTACACAGAACCAGAATGCAGGAGATTGATCTACACAGAACCAGAATGCAGCACTTATTGATCTACACAGAAACAGAATGCAGCACTTATTGATCTACACAGAACCAGAATGCAGCACTTATTGATCTACACAGAACCAGAATGCAGCACATTGATCTACACAGAACCAGAATGCAGCACTTATTGATCTACACAGAAACAGAATGCAGCACTTATTGATCTACACAGAAACAGAATGCAGCACTTATTGATCTACACAGAAACATAATGCAGCACTTATTGATTACACAGAACCAGAATGCAGCACTTATTGATTACACAGAACCAGAATGCAGCACTTATTGATTACACAGAACCAGAATGCAGCACTTATTGATCTACACAGAAACATAATTTAGCACTTATTGATCTACACAGAACCAGAATGCAGCACTTATTGATTACACAGCACCAGAATGCAGCACTTATTGATCTACACAGAAACAGAATGCAGCACTTATTGATCTACATAGAAACATAATTTAGCACTTATTGATCTACACAGAACCAGAATGCAGCACTTATTGATTACACAGAACCAGAATGCAGCACTTATTGATCTACACAGAACCAGAATGCAGCACTTATTGATTACACAGAACCAGAATGCAGCACTTAATGATCTACACAGAACATAATTTAGCACTTATTGATCTACACAGAACCAGAATGCAGCACTTATTGATTACACAGAACATAATGCAGCACTTATTGATTACACAGAACCAGAATGCAGCACTTATTGATCTACACAGAAACATAATTTAGCACTTATTGATCTACACAGAACCAGAATGCAGCACATATTGATTACACAGAACCAGAATGCAGCACTTATTGATCTACACAGAAACAGAATGCAGCACTTATTGATCTACATAGAAACATAATTTAGCACTTATTGATCTACACAGAACCAGAATGCAGCACTTATTGATTACACAGAACCAGAATGCAGCACTTATTGATCTACACAGAACCAGAATGCAGCACTTATTGATCTACACAGAACCAGAATGCAGCACTTATTGATCTACACAGAACCAGAATGCAGCACTTATTGATCTACACAGAACCAGAATGCAGCACTTATTGATCTACACAGAAACAGAATGCAGCACGTATTGATCTACACAAAAACAGAATGCAGCACTTATTGATCTACATAGAAAAAGAATGTTGCACTTATTGATCTACTATTAAATAAAAAATATTTTTAAAATGACTAAACTTTATGAGATATTTCTTGGCAATGATCTGTGGTACCAAAGGGATTAATAATGGGAAAATCATTCAAATATGCTAAAACATTCGTTTATATTTCAGATTATATGCTAAAACATTCGTTTATATTTAAGATTAAATGCTAAAACATTCGTTTACATTTCATATTATATGCTAAAACATGTGTTTACATTTTAGATCATAAGATAAAATATTCGTTTACATTTCAGATTATATGCTAAACAATTCGTTTTACATTTCAGAGTATTTGCTAAAATATTCGTTTATATTTCACAAACTGGCACATTTTGTTGTTCTTTAATCTGTAAAGTCCCTGTAAGGATGAGATAGTTATATTTTAGAAAGTTATCTACTGTGAGACTGTATTTTTGTAGTGCTCTTTTTAGCGCATTTTCGAGAAGTTGAAACCGCTATTGTCACCGTTTTGTCTGTCTGTCCTTCATCACCCTAGGTCTCAGCAATCATAAGTTCTAGACCCATGATGTATGTACTTTATTTGTATGTCTAGGCCTGCCATTCCTGTATCAAAAGTCCATTTTAAGATCTGACTTCTGAGGGCTGGGCATCAGTGTTTTTTTTTACCGTTTTTACTATATAAGCTATATTAATTTTTATGTCATTTTCAAAGCTCTATTCTACACCATACGCTGCGGTGGCGCACCAAAATGAATGGATTTTTGAACGGAAGTGAAACAGGATTGGCAACAATAATTTATCAAACAATGGAGTTTTCGAACGATTAAATGACTATAATTTAGAATGTTTCAATTAAGAGTCCTATTCTAGTGACCACATAACCACTTGTAGCAAGATTTAAGAGTTAATTTTTTTTTTTTTCAAACATAAAGAAACGTCTTTTAATATTTTTTTTTCAGATATATGCCTTACACAATTGAATGTATAAACATTTCCAAAATGTACGAATATTTACTGAAAGCTAACATACGTACCGATACATAACACGCTAGTGATTGTACCCGGGACTCTCAGGACGACAGTCGAACTCTTTATTACACGACCATTCGATAGTACGTTAATAGTTATTGAAATGTATGTATTGACTGTTTATGATTCTTAGTTACAATAATACAAGCTAGTACATCTACTATTTTTTGCATGACTGGGGGTGGATATTTGAAAACTGAGACGACCAGTCACGATTTCTAGGACGTGTTCACCATTTCAAAATATGCAGTTGATCTACAACAAAATGTATTGCTATTACTTACGGTTAAAACTTTCAGAGTTGTTACTGACGTCGATATAGAAATATCTGTGTCATTGATGTCCTGGTAAATGGAATTAATCTGTGGGAGTTAAAATATAAAAAATGATCTACTGTGTACGGATCTAGGCTGAATAGGCGGCAAACTATATCGTTTATGTTCCCCGCAACAAACAAAGGAATAAATGATATAAAAGGGTAGGTGTTGGGTGGGTGTTGGAGCGAGGATTCAGATTTTAAAGATTATTAAGAGTTTAATGTTTACAATCGCAAGATTCAGCAGCGTTTTTACCAAGAGTGATCAAACTACCTTACACAAGGACCCCAAAATATATGCCTGCTTTGGCCCCTTAATGTAGCTGGTCATAATGTGCCCACCTCAAACCATGTAGCTAGTCAGAATGTGCCCAGCTCAAACCATGTAGCTAGTCATAATGTCCCCACCTCAAACCATGCAGCTGGTCATAATGTGCCCACCTCAAACCATGCAGCTGGTCATAATGTGCCCACCTCAAACCATGCAGCTGGTCATAATGTGCCCACCTCAAACCATGCAGCTGGCCATAATGTCCCCACCTCAAACCATGCAGCTGGTCATAATGTGCCCACCTCAAACCATGCAGCTGGTCATAATGTGCCCACCTCAAACCATGCAGCTGGTCATAATGTGCCCACCTCAAACCATGCAGCTGGTCATAATGTGCCCACCTCAAACCATGCAGCTGGCCATAATGTGCCCACCTCAAACCATGCAGCTGGTCATAATGTGCCCACCTCAAACCATGCAGCTGGTCATAATGTGCCCACCTCAAACCATGCAGCTGGCCATAATGTGCCCACCTCAAACCATGTAGCTGGTCATAATGTGCCCACCTCAAACCATGCAGCTGGTCATAATGTGCCCACCTCAAACCTAAGATTTTTAAGTAATACCCCGCTTTTGCGAAACAAAATATACGAAAAACAAATGCCGACTAGATATTACGCCACTTTGATACTTATTTGTATCGTAGAATGAACACCACCTCAATACTTACTTGTACAGTAGAATGAACACCAACTCAATTCTTATTTGTATAGTAGAATGAACACCAACTCAATACTTACTTGTATAGTAGAATGAACACCAACTCAATACTTACTTGTATAGTAGAATGAACACCAACTCAATACTTACTTGTATAGTAGAATGAACACCAACTCAATACTTACTTGTATAATAGAATGGACACCACCTCAATACTTACTTGTATCGCATAAAAACGCCAGCTCGATACTTACTTGTATCGCAGAAAAACGCCGACCCGATATATTAATTGTATCGCACAACGAATACAGCCTGACACAAATTATCACACGTAACAAAACTTATTATTAAAAATAATTACAAAAACGTCAGATTTGTATAAGACGTAATAGTATCACTACGATTTGTTATTGTTTTTTTTCTCTTTACATCTTTTTGTTACAGTGTTCATCTTCGCGTGTTTTTGTTGATTTGTTTGTTTGCTAATATTGTTTTGTTGTTGTTTTTGTTTGTTTGTGTTTGGAATCTTCGTGTAAATGCGTTCCGTCCAATTGTTAATCCAGATTTGGAAAATTCAGTCAGATTTTCCTAGAACTATCACTGCCTTCCATTAATAAACAAGAAAAGACACATCTGTCTTAGACTTTGTTCCTTACTTTCATTACACACTTAAATATCCTATGCATGATACCACAAATAGTTCTAACAAATAAATCCCGGAAATTAAAAAAAAAATAGCATTCATCAAGTTCTTTCAAATAATGTTTACTCTAAAAGTAACTCTCAGTGATTAAAACTCATTTTGCTATTATAACATTTATCTTTAATAAAAGAAATTTTAATATTTAAAATTGAAGGTAATCAAGCCTTACGTTTAGCATATGCGACATTCACTAATTCGTCCTTTAATTGGTGTGTTATTCAAATATACTAGCTGTACCCTGCAAAAACCTTTGCATAGAGTTATATCCCCTTATGCTTGATCGGTAGGCTAGGTTATTTTTTTGGTTTCGGGCAGATCCGATTTTTTCATGGTTGTATTTTAAACTGGAATACTGCTGTATTAATTCTTTACTTTCGATTTAACGCACACTGGAAACGAGTATTATTATATATTTTTTTCTTGTAGTTTTTTTTTCGTTCCTGTACCTCTATGAACTACTCGAGCCCCCTTTACGTTATAATTTGTACCTTTATAAAGCAAAGTGTTTTAAAATAAACCATAAGAAAAAAACAGTTATTTTAATAAAATTTCATCCCGAAGAAGAATGGGTGTAATGTAAATCACAGTATATACAGAATACATATCACAGTTTAAATAGTTAACTACCAATGTCTATATTATGAAAGTAAAGCAAACAAAATCGTTTACGCCATTATGCATTATGTCCAGCACTTTCATATCGATAACTTGTCATAAATACATCGACAACAAATCGATAACGTATTGACAAAATAAAAATTAAAAAAAAACACAAATATGCAAAAAAGAAATATATATATATATATTTGGAAACGAAGTGGCTACGGCTCCGACAAAAGTACTCCGTATTTTTTTCCGGGTTCCGAAAATAGATGTGCGCATGCGCGACTTTGAAAACATAACCGATCAATTTTTTTTTCAATAGTACATTAAAATTTCATCTTTGTTTGAATGGAGTGCTGGCAGTGTGGCTTACTCGCTTGGTCGTGACTCATTTTCGCTGACTATATGCAGAGGTTCGATTCCTCTCAGAGACATTTTTTTTTCAGATTTTTTTTCACGATAAGGGTTAGGGGATAGAGTTAGAGATAGGGTTAGGGATAGGGTTAGGGATAGGGTTAGGGATAGGGTTAGGGTTAGGATCATATCGCTAAAAAATACGCACATCTATTTTCGGAACTCGAAACAAAAAAAAATACGGAGTCCTTTTGTCGGAACCGTAGCCACTCCGATATGGAAAAGCACAAACAAATAGTTTCCCTTTCGAACAGAAAAAATAAAAGGGAGATAGAAATAAATCAATGGGGAGTCCTTGATAGACGGAGAGACATAGGAACAGACTGACGAGAAAACAAACGACTAGCGTATTGAAACAAATTAAAGGGAAACTACTCACACCCTCTGCAACAAAACTGTACCATAGTCGTAACTGAGACATTCCTTCAATATCCCCATACAACAAAGTCCAGCTAGAAATGATGTATAAGAAATAAAAGTGTAATTTATTTTAAAGTTGGTAATACCACAGCATAACGACAATTATAATATTAATGTGAAATCATTAATGCTATGTTTTTGCAATGTTTCTAGAGGTAAAGTAGCAATAATATTTATAAGAATAATAAAAGTCGCTAAATGTTGAAATTACCATACATTTAGTCTATAAAGAAATCTATTCAAATGAAATTTTCAATATTCACTGTTTAAAAAAACAAGTATAAGAATTTAGATAGATGTAAGGTTTAAAAATAGACATAATCCAACAAAAAAAAACCATAAACGATTTGTATATGATTGTTGAGACATTAACAAACAGTCATACTTGTGCATTAATACAAATTGACAGAAACAGAAGAGTTATATATGCACTGAGAATTAGAATCAGTTTATTTAATGATATAACGCCGTTATCACTCTAATATTGTCGGGTACAAATCATCAGAAGTGTTGCAAGTGTCAGTAGGCACCCTAACTTACAGAAGAACGCCCTGGTACACTAATGGTAATATTACTAATAAGCTATTTAAATCGACTGAATCGGAACATCCGAAAGCTATTTCATTCAAAATATGTTGTAACGTATATAGGGAAGTATACCATGAAACGTACACTGGGTTGTTATATAGCTTGAAATCTCGTATAACCTTAAAACACAAAAACTATACTTAAAAGTCCGCCATCTTTTATCATCAATGTTATTTTAAAAACTTTGTTTCGTTACGTCATTTAATTAAAAGTAATGTACTCTCGGTAAGGTACGCACAGACCTAGGCGAATTTTGTCGCGAAATTCGCCCCACTTTCGCGGAAATGTATTTATATGAAGGTGCTCACAACGGGGAAAATTTCCGCGGCGGTGCTTAGAAATTTTGCGACATCGCTTCTTGCAGATTTTTTCCACGTTTTACGAGTGACAACAATCAAAAATGGCTGCATGGAAACATCGACTCAGATGAAAATCAAGATTAAAATTGATATAAATGTCTTAAAATTAACAAATAAGACATACAATTATATTTAGAAACATGAACAATATCAGATTATACCAAAAAGTAAGTTGTTTTTTTTTTACTTTTTACTTGTAAAATACAACAACGGTAGAAAATGTTTATTAAAAAAAAATGTCTGCCGACGTTCACAAACCAAATAGAGAAAATTCAAAAAATCAAGTTTCCAGTCGGGTGACGCCCATTAATCGCTTCGCCTAGGTGTAGCGAGAGTATTTCGCGCTTAGGAAAATCTCTCGTGAGAAATTGCGCAGCGGAAAGTTTCATTTGGTTTGCGGATAGTGGATACCAGCTTGCTCTAATTTATCTGCGCAATATGGCGGGCAATATTCTCCAACTGTTTTGCTAGAGCTAAATAAATGCTTTGAGTTTCTCAATTATAATAGAGCTCAATGCATAAGATATGTAATCATTGTACTTGAGATACTCCTGGTATTCGATTATGAAGGCCATTTCAACAACGTGGTGCGTGAAGGCGCGTTTGCTCCTCTCCCCCGGGTGTTGATCATAAGTTGTGTACTTGACTGGTTCTTTACGTTCTGGATCATCGGCTGAAAAAAAAAGTAGAGAACAACTTATGACTATTATGATAAATGAGAAAAAGGAAAAAAATTGTCTTAAAAAAATACGTTTTTTTTTATTTAAGTGGGTCACGAATAATCATAGTAAGTCATGAATACGGTGATCACAGTAAGTGACGAATACGTTGACCACAGTAAGTCATGAATACGTTGATCATAGTAAGTCATGAATACGGTGATCACAGTAAGTGACGAATACGTTGACCACAGTAAGTCATGAATACGTTGATCATAGTAAGTCATGAATAAGGTGATCATAGTAAGTCACGAATACGGTGATCACAGTAAGTCAGGAATACGTTGATCATAGTAAGTGACGAATACGTTTACCATAGTAAGTGACGAATGCGTTGACCATAGTAAGTCATGAATACATTGATCACCGTAAGTCATGAATACGTTGATCATAGTAAGTCATGAAGACGTTGACCACAGTAAGTCACGAATACGGTGATCACAGTAAGTCATGAATACGTTGATCATAGTAAGTCATGAATAAGGTGATCATAGTAAGTCACGAATACGGTGATCACAGTAAGTCAGGAATACGTTGATCATAGTAAATGACGAATACGGTGATCACAGTAAGTCACGAATACGGTGATCACAGTAAGTCATGAATACGGTGATCACAGTCAGTAAGTCATGAATAAGTCATGAATACGGTGATCATAGTAAGTCACGAAAACGGTGATCACAGTAAGTCACGAATACGGTGATCACAGTAAGTCATGAATATGGTGATCATAGTAAGTCACGAATACGTTGATCTAGTAAATCACGAATACGTTGATCATACTAAGTCACGAAAACGTTGATCACAGTAAGTCACGATTACGTTGATCATAGTAAGTGACGAATACGTTGATCATAGTAAGTCATGAATACGTTAATCATAGTAAGTCACGAATACGGTGATCATAGTAAGTCACGAATACGTTAATCATAGTAAGTCACGAATACGTTGATCATAGTAAGTCACGAATACGTTGATCATAGTAAGTCACGAATACGTTGATCACAGTAAGTCACGAATACGGTGATCATAGTAAGTCACGAATACGGTGATCATAGCAAGTCACGAATACGTTAATCATAGTAAGTCACGAATACGTTGATCATAGTAAGTCACGAATACGTTAATCATAGTAAGTGACGAATACGTTGATCATAGTAAGTCATGAATACGTTGATCATAGTAAGTTACGAATACGTTGATCATAGTAAGTCACGAATACGGTGATCATAGTAAGTCACGAACACGGTGATCATAGTAAGTCACGAATACGTTAATCATAGTAATTCACGAATACGTTGATCATAGTAAGTCATGAATACGTTGATCATAGTAAGTAACGAATACGTTAATCATAGTAAGTCACGAATACGGTGATCATAGTAAGTCACGAATACGGCGATCATAGTAAGTCACGAATACGTTGATCATAGTAAGTCACGAATACGTTGATCATAGTAAGTCACGAATACGGTGATCATAGTAAGTCACGAATACGTTGATCACAGTAAGTCACGAATACGTTAATCATAGTAAGTCACGAATACGTTAATCATAGTAAGTCACGAATACGTTGATCATAGTAAGTCACGAATACGGTGATCATAGTAAGTCACGAATACGGTGATCATAGTAAGTCACGAATACGGTGATCATAGTAAGTCACGAATACGGTGATCATAGTAAGTCACGAATACGGTGATCATAGTAAGTCACGAATACGGTGGTCATAGTAAGTGACGAATACGTTTACCATAGTAAGTGACGAATGCGTTGACCATAGTAAGTCATGAATACATTGATCACCGTAAGTCATGAATACGTTGATCATAGTAAGTCATGAAGACGTTGACCACAGTAAGTCACGAATACGGTGATCACAGTAAGTCATGAATACGTTGATCATAGTAAGTCATGAATAAGGTGATCATAGTAAGTCACGAATACGGTGATCACAGTAAGTCAGGAATACGTTGATCATAGTAAATGACGAATACGGTGATCACAGTAAGTCACGAATACGGTGATCACAGTAAGTCATGAATACGGTGATCACAGTCAGTAAGTCATGAATAAGTCATGAATACGGTGATCATAGTAAGTCACGAAAACGGTGATCACAGTAAGTCACGAATACGGTGATCACAGTAAGTCATGAATATGGTGATCATAGTAAGTCACGAATACGTTGATCTAGTAAATCACGAATACGTTGATCATACTAAGTCACGAAAACGTTGATCACAGTAAGTCACGATTACGTTGATCATAGTAAGTGACGAATACGTTGATCATAGTAAGTCATGAATACGTTAATCATAGTAAGTCACGAATACGGTGATCATAGTAAGTCACGAATACGTTAATCATAGTAAGTGACGAATACGTTGATCATAGTAAGTCACGAATACGTTGATCATAGTAAGTCACGAATACGTTAATCACAGTAAGTCACGAATACGGTGATCATAGTAAGTCACGAATACGGTGATCATAGCAAGTCACGAATACGTTAATCATAGTAAGTCACGAATACGTTGATCATAGTAAGTCACGAATACGTTAATCATAGTAAGTGACGAATACGTTGATCATAGTAAGTCATGAATACGTTGATCATAGTAAGTTACGAATACGTTGATCATAGTAAGTCACGAATACGGTGATCATAGTAAGTCACGAACACGGTGATCATAGTAAGTCACGAATACGTTAATCATAGTAATTCACGAATACGTTGATCATAGTAAGTCATGAATACGTTGATCATAGTAAGTAACGAATACGTTAATCATAGTAAGTCACGAATACGGTGATCATAGTAAGTCACGAATACGGCGATCATAGTAAGTCACGAATACGTTGATCATAGTAAGTCACGAATACGTTGATCATAGTAAGTCACGAATACGGTGATCATAGTAAGTCACGAATACGTTGATCACAGTAAGTCACGAATACGTTAATCATAGTAAGTCACGAATACGTTAATCATAGTAAGTCACGAATACGTTGATCATAGTAAGTCACGAATACGGTGATCATAGTAAGTCACGAATACGGTGATCATAGTAAGTCACGAATACGGTGATCATAGTAAGTCACGAATACGGTGATCATAGTAAGTCACGAATACGGTGATCATAGTAAGTCACGAATACGGTGGTCATAGTAAGTAACGAATACGATGATCATAGTAAGTCACGAATACGGTTATCATAGTAAATAACGAATGGAGAAGCATTACGTTTGAGGGCCATTTCAATAAAGGTTTATTTAACAGAAATAATTGTTAAACTAATGTAATTTTTGTTATCAGTCTTCAATCTTTGACTCGCAACAATGAATGTTTTATCAGTGTCGAGACAACCGAGCTCATACCCCAATATGTGAGGAAGCCTCAGAATTCCTCAAATATTTGGGAATTTAAACTTTTTAATTTTAGCTTTATTTTTTAAAGGATTGGGAAGGGGTAAGTATTTTCTTTTGCTTTAATCTTTTCGATTCTTGTCTAATAAAAATGTATTTTTGAAGGAGAAGTATTTATATATGTGAAATATATTCTCTTACGTTAGTTAAAAAGGAAAATATTTAGAAAAATATATAGGCCGGCAAAGGACAATAACGAGTGGAGAAGTAGAACTAATTCAGAACTTTACGAACTGTACGAAGAACAAAATATAACAGCTGAAATCAAAATGAATAGATTCAGGTGGGAAGGGCACATAGAAAGAATGGATAACAACAGATGTCCAAAATCAATATATAAGGCAACACCCAATGAGAAAAAACATAAGGGTAGACCAAGAAGCAGACCTGAAAGCCATAGGAGTGAGAGAGTAGAGGAATAAGACCATGGGGCGGGAAAAGTGGAGAAGAGTTGTATAGTAAGCCAGGCCCCTGAAAGGGCAGTAGAGTCAAAGATAGAATAGAAAGAATTTTTCATCGAGTATTGGGTGTTGCAAACATAATATACAATAATTAATTCCTTTTAATCAACTTTTTTGGGAAATGTATCTTTATTGGCTATCAGTATAATTTAATTGTACCTAACATGGTCTTAGTAAGTTTTAATTTTAAAAAAAAATATTTTATTATAATGTATGTTTTGATAATGAACTCAGGCTTTAATATCACGAGTAAAAATGGTTTTTATAGTTAAAAAAAAATGATAATATATTTAACAGGGCCGAGGTGTCAGCAGAAATATTTGTTGTAAGAGACAAGGTCTCGTAGTTTGGCTCCCAATACATAGGTACAATGAGGTGGCAACCCGACTTCTACACCGACTCCAATTATAGTAAAAACGCCAACACCAACACCAAGACCGGACAAAGTACTGAAGACGAGACCGACACCGGAAAAAAAATGCCGAAACCATGAAAACCGGCTGATTTTTTTAAGTAAGAAAAAAATTAATTGTATAAAGTTTTATTTAAATTTTAATTGCCTTTTTTAATCGTGATAGTAGTAATGTTGAACTAAAGCATTTCCTAGTAAACTAAAATTTACACTAGTGATATGTTGTATTGAAAAACACCTCACGCATGCATTAGCCTTAAAATTACTTTAACCATTAAAACTATACATTACACAAATCTAATTCTTCTATATTGTTTCAGGAAAGTTAAAAAAGTTCATTGTAGTTACCTTTCTTGACATGTATTGCATCATCTCCTAAGTTAAGTTGTCTATCAAGTCTAGGGGAGCTAAATATTTTGTGTAATTGTGAGTTGCCTGTGCTTGCCTCCCCCTCATGAGGTTCAATGTCCCAGCTGTAACCAAACGCGTTGAATGTTCCAGCCTTTGAAAAAAAACAAAAACGCAGTTCATTAGTACATTATTTTACATTATTTGGCTTGGTATTCATGTTTTTAGTGTTGAAGTATTACTATCACGGTATTTGGGTATACCATGTTCTTTCAGCTGGTATGAACAGCAACGCTGAAGATGTCAGACAACTTGGCTTAGTGAGTTAAAATTATTTCATCTAAATTAAGAATTATCATATATACATATAAAATGGATTGTTAAGACCAATTTGTTCACGTGACAGCTCTAGTGATGATTTTTTATTCTTAAAAACAAACAAAAAATAATATAGGAGGATATTGATCTTTCTCTTATTTTGTACTCTCTTGTCTTGATCATCAGGTCACATTCTGAACTCTGTTGTCTTGACCGACCATTCACATTCTGAATTATGTTGTCTTGACCATCAAGTCACATTCTGAACTCTGTTGTCTTGACCGACCATTCACATTCTGAATTATGTTGTCTTGACCATCAAGTCACATTCTGAACTCTGTTGTCTTGACCGACCATTCACATTCTGAATTATGTTGTCTTGACCATCAAGTCACATTCTGAACTATGTTGTCTTGACCGACCATTCACATTCTGAATTATGTTGTCTTGACCATCCGGTCACATTCTAAACTCTGTTGTCTTGACCACCCAGTCATATTCTGAACTCTGTTGTCTTGACCATCAAGTCATATTCTGAATTATGTTGTCTTGACCATCAAGTCACATTCTGAACTCTGTTATCTTGACCACCCAGTCATATTCTGAACTCTCTTGTCTTGACCAAACAGGCACATTCTGAATTATGTTGTCTTGACCATCAAGTCACATTCTGAACTCTGTTGTCTTGACCGACCATTCACATTCCGAATTATGTTGTCTTGACCATCAAGTCACATTCTGAACTCTGTTGTCTTGACCGACCATTCACATTCTGAATTATGTTGTCTTGACCATCAAGTCACATTCTGAACTCTGTTGTCTTGACCGACCATTCACATTCTGAATTATGTTGTCTTGACCATCAAGTCACATTCTAAACTCTGTTGTCTTGACCACCCAGTCATATTCTGAATTATGTTGTCTTGACCGACCAGTCACATTCTAAACTTTGATGTCTTGACCGACCAGTCACTTTCTGAGTTCTTCACTATCTTTTTCAAAAAATATCATGTTACTATTGACTTACTCCACCACCATACCTTCTTTATCCTTAATATTTGACACGGAGTTCTAAACCATAAATTGATTCAAACACAAGACATCAGTCAATCAACGCAAGGCAGGCATATATAGAAGTCAACTATTTGTTTCATTCATAACTAGAGTTTGGAAATGATATTCTTTTTATTCCAATGTCATCTAGCTGCAATGATTTTAAGTAAACCTGATAATTCATGCGTTCATGTTTTTGGTTGTTGTCATGTTTTCTAGAGCTGCTGATTAACACCCACTAAACACACGATAAACGCGTATGAAATAAAAATGCGATTAAATTGTTAAACACATCTTTGAGTTAATTTTGACCCGAATGTTGCAATTTCAGAGTTTTCGGAAAATAAAGGGGAGGGGGGAATACCAGTTAATAGCCTCCCTGTCCAGTCCTAATTCCTCTCATAGTCGAAGGTCAACTTTTATAGAATGACAGTTAACTGATCTGCATCTATTATTATAATGTCTGTTTGTGTTGGCCTATAAAATAATTGTTAATGAATGTGAAATTATGTAGGAATCAGTAAACAGCTTTGAAATTGACTGTAAATAATAAATTAACATAAAATAGTAATAAGTGAAGTATAAGTTTTGACATTACTAATTATGAATGTGTATGTGTGTGTGTGTGTGGGTGTGTGTGTGTGTTATTGTACTTTCATTACTTACCAGATTGTACTGGCCATTGTTTCTACGAACTATCACAGCTAAAGACAAAGACGGGTCAGTGTAGACGGCCGAGTCCTGGTTGGTCAATGACCAAAAAATAAAATAAATAAAAAAGTTCTGCCATTCATTCTCTGTGAAAGTTATGGCCATTGTAAATTGACTGCGCTTATTTAAAAAACATCTTTAAATTCTAAGTAACATGCAGGAAAGTAATTTTGTTTATTGTAAATCTTTTTAATCCTGTTTTGTCATTAAGAAACAACATGTGTGTAATATTTTAGAAGTATAACACACAAATGTTTACATTTCATTTGTCTAAACTAAGCTGAAATGAACACATCTTTATTTGAGCTAATCAGTGTATATCAATATATAAGGGAGCTATAATCTTAGACAGATAGTCCTAAATATCATACATTGGACTGTAAAATTTCATGCAATAATAATGACCAAACAATTATCCAGAGCTCACACACAACGACAGACGCATATAGTTCCATAAAATACTAGTATTTTCAGAATAAACTGTTTTTATATAAACAATAACAAAAAAACAAGCAATTTAAGTCTTTTTCCGTTTCGGACAAAGGACATTTTAGAGCATTTTCGTGTACGCAGTGGATGCGGTTACGCCGGACGAAATCCGTATTTTTTTCCGGGTTACAGCCATAGACAGACAGACAGACAAAACGGGGACAATTACTGCAAAAGACCGAGTTATATATTTGGGAAAATTGTATTTCAAACTTAACGGCCAAATGTACTCTCTTGTTTTATGTTTCATTTTCCGGATAGTATCTCGAGAATAACAAAATAAATATCGGGATCATTTGAGTTTATTGGTAGATAATTTTATACAGCATTTTGTTTACCGTGATAAATTGGTTTCCCAGTAGGGTTGTCCTTGGGTCGCTGGTTGTCACATCGAGAAGTTCAGATTGCCTTAGTCTCAATGTCACGGGTTTGTCCAGAAAGTTCATTTGAAAGGTCAGCCGGTCCGGCATAGATTCGTCTGGTACATCTCTTCTTGTCCTGTACCTGGTGTTGGCCTCGGACACGAGATGGACAGGTACCACATGGACTATTGGAGAAAACAATGTAGATTAGATAGATAGATAGATAGATAGATAGATAGATAGATAGATAGATAGATAGATAGATAGGTAGGTAGGTAGGTAGGTAGGTAGGTAGGTAGGTAGGTAGGTAGGTAGGTAGGTAGGTAGGTAGGTAGGTAGGTAGGTAGGTAGGTAGATAGATAGATAGATAGATAGATAGATAGATAGATAGATAGATAGATAGATAGATAGATAGATAGATAGATAGATAGATAGATAGATAGATAGATAGATAGATAGATAGATAGATAGATAGATAGATAGATAGATAGATAGATAGATAGATAGATAGATAGATAGATAGATAGATAGATAGATAGATAGATAGATAGATAGATAGATAGATAGATAGATAGATAGATAGATAGATAGAAAGAATGGCACAAAACCCTATGACAGTGGTAAGGTTGCAAAAATGCAAGGCAATGTAAACTTGAGTTTGGTGTGACGGTAAAGTCTTGGATCATTTTTTTCTAGTTGCTAGACAATTAAAATTAAAGATTATGGTGATTATGACCGCTATTGTCTTACAGTTGGATTACATTTATTTCTAATATATTAGGCCTTTAGGATAAGCCTATTGTGATTGTTCAAGATATATATATATATATATATATATATATATATATATATATATCCCATCGGAGCAGATAAAATGTAGAATACATCTGTTTCTATAACCTCCGCATATGACGGGGTTGTGTGGTTAGCACAACGCTCAGTCGCCGTTACTTTCGAACTAAATTCAGGTACCCATTTAAAGCTGGGTGGACATGTGGGACAACTTTCAAATAAATTTCACCTGGGAAAATTCGCATGTTCCACACCGAGGATCGAACCCAGGACTCTCAGGTCGACAGTCGAGTAACGTCCCATCGTTCAAGATAGTTCTCATGATAAAATTATTCGTATGGGCAGGGCCGTAAAACAAGGGGCCCAAAAATGTTTTAAAAATTGAGTCACTTTTTTTATATAAAATATTTGCGCTTTTATACTTCTGTAAAATCAAAGTGTTTCCCTGATCTGTTATGTCTAAAACAAACATAAAATAGCTTTTATTCCTCAAAAACTTTGTTTCTGTGATCAGGATGATGAAATTTTGAAATTCGTATTTTTTTTAAATTCTGTATACGTATTCTGTGCTTAGTAGTCTTCTAGAATATACTTTAACTGCTAGAATAGTCAGTTTTCAAAAAAAAAGTCTTTGTTACATACTGAAACGTCTCCTAGAATATTCTTTCAATAAATTTTTAGAACTTTCTTGGACTGTCAAATAACAGTCTTACAAATATAAAAGCACATGTGACTAGAACCAACGTTTCGGTTTAGGTTATTGCTGAGTCAGAGAATAACAAATCGTAGTTAAATAGCAATTATTGATTTAGACGGCATCATTAGGTTGTTTGCATCCATCAGATAAATTGTGGATATTTTATTAAGAAAAGAGCCAGAAAGTATTCCGTGAAAGCATGTCATAAGATATGCGAGGCCTACAAGATATACTTCAGCATTTCTGTCGGGGATCAAGACAAGTCAAAGCCACCTCATTTCACAACTGTAAATTTAACAAAACTCTTGAAGGAGTTGCTATTGACAAAATGTTCATATATATATATATATATATATATATATATATATATATATATATATATATATATGTATGTACTGCAGTAATACATGTTATATGCTAATATCATGTACTGTATTACGTAATGTGTAAATTTTCCTGCTTTAAAGTTTATATAATTAATTAGATCTGCTATGTGTAGGTTGGTACAGGTGAGAAAAGGGCCATGAAATTCGCTAATTGTAGTCAAGCAACTGCAACTTCTGCATGTTGGATCCTACCAAACGTCGAACTTGCAAGAAAGCACCTCATCCTTTATCCAGACATTCCTTCTTTCATTGCACCTGTACCGCACTGCCTTGAGCTACCTGGAGAAACAGATTACTATTTCACAGATGCTATTGAGGAGATAGAACCACACTTCCCTGACCTGAAAAACGTTAGCAATCTGATCAGAGAACTTAGTCATACCACGTCTAATGTTGAGCTTCTGACATCGAATCTCAAGCAGTGGAACTTGTTGGGTGAATTCGTGCAAGTCACTAATCAGAGAAACGTCATCAGATATTTCCCAACTTCTTCAGTCAGCAAGATAGGATGTGCTTGTGCAACAAAGAGACAGGTTTATTCGAAACTTAAGTTATCATATTTAATACAATTGAATACATAGATAGATTCATCCTGGAGCCTAAAAACTAGGTTGCATCACAACGTAAACAATTATCCGTCTCTCCATAACTTTCACTCTATGCATCTCAAAGAAAACTACACTAGTTCAAAGATTTTGCTGAGTACCTTGTAATATGATGATTATGGATGGGGGGTCATCGGAGACGTGGAAATTGTATAATTTCTGATTGGCTTTCGAGGTGGTTTTACGAAATGTCAATATATATATACCAAAGACATTATAACGAAAACATGATTGGGGACTACATTTTGAGGGCTTCTTCGAGAAAGCGATTTGGCAGTACAGTTTCAAATCAAGAAAACATAACCATATCTGAACCTTTTAAAGTGATTTTTCGACTGTGTTTGTCTATTCATCAGGCTAGTGTTTATTTTATTAGACGCATAAACGAAAAGAAATATATTTTAGAATGCTTGAATTTTTCAGGCAAAGTATGAAATAATTGCTACTTCATACGTTGCCTTAGCATTCTATAGCATGCTGAGTTGCCGTGCGACAAATTATGTAACTGGCCTTGTTAGGAGCTAGAGTAGATTTAGAGACAGTGACATCCCTTACCACTTTGTAAGATAACAAGATATCTAGGTAGTAGAACTAATGCAAATAATGGTTGACAAGGTGACGGGCGACTTAAGGCAAGGTGGGGAGACTAGAATAGGTTAACAAAATCTGTTGGAATTTATTATGAACATGACAGAAGATGGCTTTACCGCCTTGGAACTGTACAAGGAATCTTGAAGCAACTATATGCCTGATCAGAATTCACCGTATGTCCAAAAGATTTATTTAAAACGGGAGATGTTTCTGACCTTGAAATATCTCTACGATCTGCTGCTACTAATCAGTCTACATGAAGCGGCCAAAGATTCGTCAGATTTATCAATTCTTCACTAATTCGTGAAATATGAATATCCAATACCAAAATGACAAAATATGAAGTGTTTCGTGTGAAAGAGGAAAATTAAGTACAGTACAGTTCTAAGTGCCAATCCAATGTTACCTTCTGAAGCAAAAACTTCAATCTCAGCTCTGTTATTGTACTTTTCTCGGTATAAACATCATATGCTTTATTTTGGATTCGTTCGTATTAAAATACGTAATTATTAATAAAGGCTTTTGTTGTTCTTTTCTGACACATTGCCTAAACGATAAGAGTCATTATATACAATTTCTAGGTATTGTATAGAATGCCATGGAAAAGTATGCAAAATTTAAAAAAAAACATATTTTAGACTTTGCCTAAAACCGTCAGGCATTCTATAGAATGCCGCAATTTCACACACATATACTTTCCGGCCTAAACGCACATTGGTTGTAACATATATCGTGAGCATGAAAACTTTACATCAATTTACCTGCATCGAGAGCGACAAAAAGACCAATCAGGTAGTAGACACGTAGCATCATGGTGTAGTGGCTTCAAGTGATGATCTGCAGGTGTGTTGTAGTCGCTTCAAGTGCTATCTGCAGGTGTGTTGTAGTCGCTTCAAGTGATGATCTGCAGGTGTGTTGCACATATGAGGGACATAAGCCCTTTAAATAGTTTTTCTTCACATGGTTTAAGTTTATATTAAAAAAAAAGGTGCTGACGTAATAGGTGTCATCACTGTTCAACTTATCAGCAAAAATTATCACTTTATTTCCTTTCACGTCCACTTTACCACCAGTTGCATCACTTCCATGGCCAGGATATTAATATAATAATAATAGATTGCTTGACAATTGAAACCGAGATAAAGATCACTGTGATCAATATGTCCACCCACTTTAGTCACTTGATGATTTTGTCGACCATTTTTCGGTAGGGTTAGACAGATACAACGGCAAAGATAGAGATAGACACCATGGATAAAAGACAGGGAAAGATTTAAAGAGAGGGATAGATGTTAGCATATTGATTTATTCAAAGACAAATGTAGTAACAAAGACAGGGACTGGTATTATCAGACATAGCTGGACAGCAAAAAAAATATTATATTTAGTACGAAGACGTAGAGAAAAGAATACAGAGTGAGACAAAAGGACAGATTAGTTACAGATGACTCTAACTGCTGTACTCCAGACTCATGTTTTACTCCAACTTCATGCTTTACTCCAACTTCATGCTTTACTCCAACCTCATGTTTTACTATAGTTTCATGTTTTACTCCAACCTCAAGTTTTACTCCAGCCTTATGTTGTACTCCAGCCTCATCCTTTAATCCAGCCTCATGTTTTACTCCAACCTTAAGCTTTACTGCAACCTCATGTTTTACTATAGCCTCATGCTTACTCCAGCCTCATGTTTTTTTTTACTCCAGCCTCATATTTTACTCCAACTTCATGTTTTACTCCAGTCTCCTGCTTTACTCAAGCCTCATGCTATACTTTAGCCTTATGTTTTACTCCAGTCTCATGTTTTACTCCAGCCTCAAGTTTTACTCAAGCCTCATGCTATACTCCAGCCTCATGTTTTACTCCAGCCTCATGAACTGTGTAGTTGAAAATAAAATATAAAATACTCGTTCTAAGTTAAAAGATAAATAGAAACATTAGTGAATTATTGCAATATTAAGTTGAGTCATCAATATTGTTACAACTCTTAAAATTCTGTTTATAAAATCAAAACAACACACAGGCGTGGATTCCAAGAGTATTTACTAATATCTATAAAAACAACAACAACGGAAACATGGCCACTCTCTTGACGGCTTCTTACGTCACTGTCACTACTGCGTCATCGCGTTCACTCTGTAGACTGTACGGTGCGCACCGAGAGGGTCGTAACAATATATTTTATCATTAACAATTAAACATTACTATCGTTAGATCTTTTAGCCCTTTATATTCATCTTGGAACTATTATGTCCATAATGGAACTATTATGTCCATAATGGAACTATTATGTCCATAATGGAACTATTATGTCCATAATGGAACGTATGTACAACATTTAAAAATGACGTATGAAGTTGAGCCTATTATCTTGATGTAACATTTGGTACAGTAGATCTAAGAACTTAAAAAGCATCACTTACATTCCTGAAATAATAAATAAAACGTTACCCGGTGAATATATTGACAGAATTAGTTGTGAGATGTGAGTTTAAAAATAAAATATTCAGCCAAAGTTAAAACGATATTTAGAGATATAGAATTGACTCACCAAATACAGTGAACAGAAAGACTGCAATGGGGTTGATGAGGTCGGTAAACAGTTGAAGAATCGATGTTTCAGTTTTACCATTACACTTTATTTGGAAGTTGGGATGCGTGTGTTTCTTTGTGTTTTGAATCACATAAATTTTAGTGCTAAAAAATAGGTTGCGATAATTTCTCACTCAAAGCATTTTTGTTGATTTCGCCAGTGATTAAAAAAATAGTAAAAACGGAAAATATCTCAATGAAATGTGATATCATTATACAGCTAATTAGAAAACAGTACAAAGAGGTCAAATATATTTAATATAAAATGACTGACTTGGCGAAAATATTGGCGCTCGCTGATAAATGTGCTGATAATGTTCTGTTACATCTGATCGCCTTTAATCTTTTTGATTAGCATTTTTACAAAATAATTATATTTAAATTAATAACGTGTTAATGTAGTTTATATTCACATGACAAACATTGTTTTTGTAGTAGGGAGCTGCACTGGGATGGGCTTTGCTGGTTACCTGTGGGGATCGAACCACCATTCACGGGGAGTCCGCAGAGTTGGTTTTAAACTTGCTTGAATCCCGTGGGGGTGGGTTTGTGCTAAGTAGGATCCCCGCGGGGAGGACTCCTTCAATCCATGATCGTTTGTCACTTTAATTGGTAAGTGACTATTAGTACCAGTGATAAGATAAGTAACCAAGAGCACGTGACATGACACTCCATTGAGTAATGATGTAAGCCCAGGTGATGGTCAGGTGAACTACATTGACGATTCACAGACACACACTATTGTCTTAGTAAGACACGGACAGATTATAGCTCGCGTGCCATGTACGATCCGATGGACTGTTTGGATAGCCCTGCGACTTTATCCAATTCTTGTTGTGTCAGATTGTAGGACAAAATCCTCACGGACAAAACCCCCAGCGGACAACCCCCAGCGGACATAACCTCCTCCCCCAGGCCCCAACGGACATAACCCCGAGCGCACAAACCCCCTGCAGACAAAATCCCCTAAAACAGGGGTGGGCTAACTTTTTATATAGAGGGCCACATTGAAAATTTGATTGTTATCGGCGGGCCGCATATATATTTATTTTACTTCAATTACAATGTGTAACGTATTAAACATTGTATTAATGATAACCATTTATTTGTCATTTCATTTCACATTAACACTCTAATGCACATGCACAATACATTTTAAAATACGAACAAAATCTGTTGTTTATCCAACGCATCAATTTGTCCTTCATCTTTTCAACACGCCTAACTACAGTTCTCCTAGATTAAGAAATTCTGTCAAATTTTGTTTTATGTTCTGGACAATTATATATTAAGTTGGGTAAAAAAAAAATTTGGAGTTGGGAATTTAAAACACAGTTGCCTATGATCCTACTGGTTGTAAAAATGTAAATTTTTTAAATATCAGATGGTTTCTACTCCCAACTTTTACTTCAATGTAAGACTATGGAGATCGGACTCCCCCCCCCCCCTCCACCACAATACCCCATATTACGCCCCTTTCATTCCCCACCATTAAGCACAGTTTAAAGTGACCGAAATCAAAGGCCTATTGTCAGGCTTTTATGTCCGTCACGCCCCGCCCCCTATTCTTCTCCCGAAATCAAAGCACCACTGGACTCTGGTCAAACCTCCGAGTCGGGCTTTGATGTGCGTAACGCCCCGCCCCCGATCGCCTCCCGAGATCAAAGCACCACTGGACTCTGGTCAAACCTCCGAGTCGGGCTTTGATGTGCGTAACGCCCCGCCCCCGATCGCCTCCCGAGATCAAAGCACCACTGTACTCAGGTAAAATCTCAGAGTCAGGCTTTGATGTCTGAAACACCCCTCCCCCCCCCCATCCCCACCCACTAGATCGGGGACCAGAAGTTTGAAGTTAGTTTTAGTTAGTGTCGTATTAGAGTTTGTATGAGATAGTCGTGCAGTCACGAGTAGTTGTTAATAAAGTGTACTATTTTATATTTCCAATCAATAAGTGTTGACTTATCTGTGTGTTTCACTGTGTGTTTATTGATTATCTACAAAAGAGCCCGTAACAAAGACATTTTACAGCCTTTAGAATGTTTGGTACAAGTAATATAAAAGTATACAAATCTATAAATCGTTCATGCAAGATATACAATGTACATATGAATAATACTGTTTATGGATCGTCATTGAAAACTTGCTTTGCTTTAACATCTTGAGAGTGACCGGAAATCTGATCCAGTATGATTGGGTTCTCGCGTTTAAGTTCATCATCAGAAATATGTTCCAGCAGAGGAGGGGATGTCACTGCACACAGATCCCAGTTAATCATCTGATCATATGATTTAGCTGCAATATTCAGGATTATGTCATTTTTGTTGAAAATATTCTAACTCTGCATGGAGCTGGTTTATGTCGTGCTGTTATTATTTTACTTACTGCATACCTTCAAAATTCTTCATCATTGTCACTAACTGAAGCCAATAGAATGTTTTCTGGATGTGCAAAGTAGCAGTTATTTTCTCTGAACTCTCTCATTGATAACTGCGGGCTGTGACTTAGTCTCTTAGAGCTCGTGAGATCAAACTCTCTATATCCCTCAACATCTGGGAACTGCAATAATTAAATTATATTGTCTGCAGGCTTAATTAAAAGTTTCGCGTTATCTCTGGTGCACTACATTTTGCAATTAAAAAAGACACGCGATGCTAAACTTCCTAAAAATTTTTTACCGTCCCTTCTGTTAAGCCCTTCAGTTCTTTTTGAAGCTGATTTAAATCAATAAATTAGTTATAAAAAAAGATAAATTTTAAAAAATGGATTGGTTTATTATTGTACTGACTGTAGTTCGCATATCGATGGTGGTAAGTATCAAAATGTTGGATGGTTTCGTACTTTAAATTATAAAAAGTTTCAGAAAAAATAACTTCATTTGATGAGAGTACAATTTCATTGCTTGTGGTTTCCTTGACTTAACCGGAACAGGTTCTTTCAATATTGAAGTTGGTTCATACTCGTTATCTTCATTTTTACTGCCCTTTTATTGATTCTACTAGTTGCAAGTACCCGGCTTTGCCCGGGTTTAAAATAAGGTTTTCTGTTTACCTTCTGTTTTCTCCCTACCCCCTCTCTCCCTTCCTCTCTCTCTCCCTCCCTCCCCCTCTCTCCCTTTCCCTCCCTCTCCCTCCCTCTCCCTCCCTCTCTCCCATCTCCATCTCTCCCCTCTCCCCCTCCTTCTCTCCCACCGTCCATCCTCCCTCCCTCCTCCTTCCCTCTCTCTCCCTCCCTGCCCCCTCTTTCTCTTTATTTCTTCCATCCTCTCCCTCTCTCCTTCCCTCCCCTCTCTCCCTCCCTAACCCCTCTCTCCCTCCTTTCTCCCTCCCTCCCCTTTCCACCTCTCTCTCCCTTCCCCTTCCTCCCCCCTCATTCCCTCTCTCTCCCTGCCCCCCTCACTCTTTATCTCTCTCCCTCCCTCTCTCACCCTCTCTCTCTCCCTCCCTACCCCTCTCTCCCTCCCTTCCGTTCTCTCTCCCTCTCCCCCCTGCTCCCTCTCCCATCTCCCTCTCTCCCCCTCCTTTTCTCCCCCCTGTCCATCCTCCTCCCTCCTCTCTCCCCCTCTCTCCCTCCTTTCCTCTCTCTCCTCCTGCCCCCTCTCTCTCTCTCTTTCTTTATCTTCTCCCTCCCTCCCTCTCTCTCTCTCTCTCTCTCTCTCTCTCTCTATATATATATATATATATATATATACTTATTATTATGGCTTATATATTTATATATACTTATTATTATGGCTTCACACTTCTTCTAAAATCCTTCTTCATTCCTGTACAAATCAGGAAGCATGAAAAAACATCAACAATTCTTTGCATCACAAAGGCACAATACAGCACCAGCGCGCAAGTTCTATTCGATCATCGGGGAATGACGTCACAGAGGAATTTTATTTATGGCGAGATTACTTTAATATAGTAAAATACTAAAATAAAAAAAATTAATTACAATTAAACTACCCATCGAGATGAAACGAAACCTGTCCTATAACCTTCCCCATGTAATTATGTGTATGTGTAACGAATTTCACATTATTTGGTTATCTGGATCTTGAGTTATAAGGGAACAGACAGACAGACAGACAGACAGACAACAAATGCCTCTTATAAGTATAGAGATATACAGGGTTGTTAGTATCGAAGTATCGGTATCGGCCAATACAGTATCGGCGATACTTTTTCAGTATTGGTTGCTGTATTGCCGATCCTATTTGTATCAAGTATTGATTTGTGTATAGCCGATACATTTTAAACGAAACATTTTCGATACTCGATACCAATACTTTTTTGTTTACACTATTAGCTATTTGCAGAAAAACAATAACGATTTTAATACATTGTTTTAAAAGTAATCTTCATAAATTCAATCACTACTTGTAATCATAAACATCGACCCTACCATTTTAATACCACCCAATGGCGTAGCGTAATGGGAGCGGCAGGGGTGGTCCGCCCCGGGCGGCATTTTCTTATTACTTTTTAGGGGGCGGCAAAATGTATACATTAAATTGAAATACCTAAATAACAGAGCGACAAAATTGTCTTCCGCACCGGGCGGCCGACACCCACGCTTCGCCGCTGATTCCACCCACCTCCCTACCAAGACAACTTGGAGCACAAGGCTGAAGTTGAACAAACCTTAAAGAGTGCCTGGATTGCACTGATTGCAGTTTCCACTCAACTTACTTGGCATGGTGGTGCAGCTTCAATACAGTCAGAAGTGCAGTTTTACTGCACGGCGGCAGAACAGGCTTAATAGTAAAGTTTTGCTGAAGTAGATAAATATCTTGAAGATAACTCATCAGAAATGCTTTCATTAGCACCCTACCCAACCTACCCAAGCATTAAGAAACTATATTGCTGAGTTGATCGGCTAGTGCTGAGTTGAGCGCCTGTTTTCATTAGGTGAGCGTATTTTTATGCCATTACGTTATTCTAGGCTAAGCAATGATCGTTTTGAAATGATGGTCTTCTTACGTGCTGCCTAGTGATGAAATACTAAAGTTCCCTTAGCCCTGACGGACCATCGGGGATTCATCTGTTTCTATAACTCGGCATATGAAGGGATGGTGTGTTTAGCACAACGCCCGGCCGCCTTTACTTTCCCAGCTTAAAGTCGGGTACCTATTTAAAGCTGGGTGAACTTGTGGAGAAATTCCCATTGTTCTCACCGAGGATCGAACCCATGACTCTGAAGTCGACCGTCGAGTAACTACACCACTTGGCCGTCCGTCAAGTGCTAAAGTGATTAGCAACTAAAATTATGCTTTGACATTGTATTTTATTGTTTTTACTTTTTTTTATACTCGCACTCATTACATTTTAAATAAAATTATTTTGTTGTTCTCAAAAGTATTGGTATTGTATTGGTATCGATTTTGGCAATACATTTTACTTGAGTATTTGTATTGGTATCGGCGATACTATTTTCATGAAGTATTGGTATCGGTATTGACGATAAAATTTAAGAGTATTGTTAACAACCCTGTATATATATATATAATGTCCTTGACATGAATCGAACCTTGATAGCCAGCATACAAAAAAGCAAGGGGCTAAGATATACAGCAATCACGTCGTGTGAATGTACATTATTAAAGATCTCTCGATTATTGTGTACTTCCACTTGACTTAGGCCTATATAATATTATTTTGTTGTTCAAAATATATCAAAGTATTATTTACTTCTTAAAAAATGAAAAATTATAATAGCTGAGAACTTAATTTGTAGAAATATGCAGAATTTTTTTTTGTTATATTAGATCGACTTTTGAAAAGAACTTTATTTACAAAATAAGTTACGATGAACTCGCTTGCTATTCTCTTACGTCTTAGAATTTTCGATTATTACTATTGTTTACGTTTGACGATTTTTAACTGAAATACTGTTGTATAAATTCTTTACTATCGATTTAACGCAGAACCCAAACCAGTACTATTTATACAGATGATTTTTTCAAGCATTATGCACGTAACTAAACCATCTATACTATCACTACAAACAATTGTAAGTATGAACAGACAAAACACTGTATATACGTGTTTATCAATGTCTTTGATCTGTAAAGTTAAGCTTTTAAAAAAAATTGAGTGCTGTTTATATTGGAGTTAACATTCAAAAAAAGGCAATGCACTTAAACTACGTATTTTTTAAATAAACGTAAAGAAATTAAATTATACCAGATTTACAATGCAACTGAACTTTAATAAATATATTTTTTGAAAACTAATTCAAGAATAAAAAATAATAATAATATGTAATGTTTTCAGTTTGATGCTTTGCAATTGATTATTTTGTATGTCTTTGTACGATGTGATGTACTGTTCTAGAAGTCATTGTACGATGTGATGTACTGTTCTAGATGTTCTTGTAAGATGTGATGTGATGTTGTAGATGTCGTTTTACGATGATATGTAATGTTCTAGATGTCCTTGTACGATATAATGTATTGTTTTAGATGCTCTTGGACAATAACTTGATGACGATTCATTGTAGCTTGTGGAGTTGTTTGGTCTGTTTGTTTATGTTTAAGGATGTGTGTGTGTGTGTTTTTTAATTCTTGAAATATCTTGTAGCAGCTAATAGGACAGAGTGAGTTGACGTAGAATTCGTCTAAATTGCGACACATAAATCTCTATAACAAGCCTGGAATTAAAATAATAAATACATAAAGCATGCATGCATATTAACTTAAAAAAAACAGTGATCGATTTAATGGGTTGTATTGAAATAAATACTCAATGGCTGTAGTCACAGGGTAGTTTGAGAGGAATATTACATTGTTAACTCTGTAAAGACCAACGTGTTATGATTCAACTTGTTGAAATTCTCCAAAATATTTCCTAGCAAATACTTATGTTCCTGGGTACAGGTCAGTGAGATTTAAAGATATCTAAGAGTCCTGGTGAGCGTAATTGTTGGGTTTATAAAAACGTGATGTTCAAAATAGAAGGGTTTATTTTGAATGGGGGTGGGTTCTAGGAGGTCAACTTATTACCTATAAAAGACGGTCATTTTTATTTGACGTAGAATTGGGAGATAAAACGGTTATCTTATAATTTTATATCAACGAAATTTATCACATAGTGATTCATGATAAATAATTTGATAAACTAAATATTTTGACGAAATGTGAAGATCTAGACGTCTTGGATAAATTATCGTGCTACATATGGTGAAAAATGTTTAGGTGTGTTCTACATATGGTGACTTATGTTTAGGTGTGTGCTATATATGGTGACTTATGTTTATGTGTGTGCTACATATGGCGAGTGAGTTTGATTGTGTGCTACATAGGGTGACTGAGTTTGATGTGTGTGCTACATATGGCGAGTGAGTTTGATGTGTGTGCTACATATGGTGACTGAGTTTGATGTGTGTGCTACATATGGCGAGTGAGTTTGATGTGTGTGCTACATATGGTGACTGACGTTGATGTGTGTGCTACATATGGCGAGTGAGTTTGATATGTATGCTACATATGGTGACTGAGTTTGATGTGTGTGCTACATATGGCGAGTGAGTTTGATGTGTGTGCTACATATGGTGACTGACGTTGATGTGCGTGCTACATATGGCGAGTGAGTTTGATGTGTGTGCTACATATGGTGACTGAGTTTGATGTGTGTGCTACATAAGGTGACTGAGTGTGATGTGTGTGCTACATATGGTGACTGAGTTTGATGTGTGTGCTACATATGGTGACTGAGTTTGATGTGTGTGCTACATATGGTGACTGAGTTTGATGTGTGTGCTACATATGGTGAGTGAGTTTGATGTGTGTGCTACATAGGGTGACTGAGTTTGATGTGTGTGCTACATATGGTGACTGAGTTTGATGTGTGTGCTACATATGGTGACTGAGGTTCATGTGTGTGCTACATATAGTGTCTGAGGTTGATTATGATTCAATGTTGCACAATACTTCTTTGTTTATTAGGTTTAGGCATATTTAGGTGTGTGTACATCTCTAAGTATTTTGTATGCGTTACATGTTTTGTTTTATTTATTGTGTGGTGATTACATAGCATTTTGATTCTCAACTTAAATCACATTCTTTGACTATTTCATCTGACTTTAACTAAATGGAAAACATATGACCTCTTTTTCAGACACACTATGTAGGACTCAATGAACTAAAACTCGAGCTATGTATTAACTTGTTGCTTCCATTCTTTAAGTGTAAGGAAATAGGAAGCTTAGAAATTGAAATCCGGACATTCGCTTAAATTATATATATTTTTTTAAATACCTTGTTAACATCACATTTAGTGTAGTCCAATGGACGAAATGATTGGCAAGTTTTGCTGCAAGTATTATTGCTAGTGAGTGTACAGCATTTCATTTTACTACAAAGCACTGCATCAACAACAGTTGAATTATCCTGCATAGTAAAAGATATTTAAAAAGAGTGTTATAGGATGTGTGTGTGTATATATATATATATATCCTAATAGAGTACACAGTGTGTTTTTTTTACGTACAGGACAATATTTGCTGTTCTTATTTTTGTAATATAGTTGACATTGCTCATCTTTGCTGAGGATTTCACCTGCCCTCTGACCTGGTTCTAGGGTGGGGAATTCATTTTTAGCTTGTGTGTTTTCTGGAAGTGTGCATTGGACGCTGGAAAATTTTGAACAAATAATTTAACATTTTCAATAACGGTAAAAAAAAAATTTTTCTTATGTTGTTGTTTTTTTCTGTGCTTTTTGACAACGTATATAAAACACACGCTTGATCATATTTGAATAAAACTATCTAAAAGTAAATAAACTATCAGTAGAAAACAATGACTCTAAGTAAAAAGATCTATTAGTAGAACCTATTAACTCCAAGTGAAACGAACTGTCAGTAGAAATAATTAACTCCAAATGAAAGGAACTATCAGTAGAACACATTTACCCTCATTAAAATAAAATATCAGTAGAACAAATTAATTATCAGTATAATGAACTATAAATAGTACAAATCTACTCTCAGTAAATGAACTATCAGTACAACAAATTTACTCTCCGAAAAAAAAATTATCAGAACAAATTAACTGCAAATGAAAGGAACTATCAGTAGAACAAATTAATTCTCAGTAAATGAACTATAAATAGAGCAGTAAAAGAAAAATCAGTAGCTTTTAACTCCAAATGAAAGGAACTATTAGTAGCACAAATTTACTGTAAGTAAAAGGAAATGTCAATAAAACTAATTTAGTCTCAGTTAAAGGAACTATCAGTAGAACACACTGATTCTAAGTAAAATGACCTATCAGTTAAACCAATTAACTCCCATTGAAAGGAACTAACATTAGAACAAATTAACTCCAAATGAAAGGCACTATCAGTAGAACAAATTTACTTTCAATAGAATAGCCAATGAAATTTCGAAAACACCCAGATACAGATACAAACACGAACACACCAAGACACAGAAACAAACACGAATACACTTAGATACAGATACAAACACGAACACACCAAGATACAGATACAAACACGAACACACCCAGATACAGATACAAACACGAACACAACCAGAGTACATTAGCGCTTGATCTAGAAAAACGGGGCTTGTTTGATAAGTTTTGTCTGTTCTCTCATTTACCCTAACACCCTCCTACATCTTCCTGTTTCTTTCCATGACGTTGTATTTTTTTATTTAATGAATTTAACTTTTTAGAGCATTTTCGAAAAACAAATGCTTTATTGTCCCCGTTTTGTCTGTCTGTCTGTCTGTCCGTCTTCACCCTAGATCTCAACAACCATAAGTCCTAGACCCATGATGTATATATCATTTTGTAGGTCTTGGCCTGCCAAGTGTACATCAAAAGTTCATTTCGCGATCTGACCTCTGAGGGTCGAAAAAGGGGGCGTTTTAAGAAACGTTTTTGCTTATATTTTAAATATAAATAATAAAAGCTAATCAAAGGGGCGTAATCATTATTTATTTTTGTAACAGTTATTCAACATGATTACTTCCCTCTCTATTTAGCAAAATCTATGGCTGTAACCCGGAAAAAAATACGGATTTCGTCCGGCGTAACACGAAAATGCTCTAAAATGTCCTTTGTCCGAAACGGAAAAGACTTAAATTGCTTGTTTTTTTAACTGCTGGCTTGTATAAAATGATGTGTTTCTTAAAAATTATTTGTTTATGTGTATTTTACTATGAACTTCGCTTTATGTCACGCTAAAAATTTTGATTTTCGAATCTTAAATTCCTTGACTTTTGAATTGTATTCCAGTTGAACAAAATGAAAAACGATTAGTAGCTTTTCATTGCTACTAATCAATGCACATGAAATAATTAAAGCCATTTGATACTTTGAAATAAAAAATATGTGGATTAAATTTAAAATGTCTTCAATTTTAAAACAGTACTTCCTGGATATTCACAGACACAGGATAAAAGAGTTAAATGGGCTAAAGGTTGGACGTGAGCCCGAGACTGTGCTGTCACGGGAGAGAAACCTTTAAATTTGTGTATGTTTATATATATATATATATATATATATATATATATATATATATATATCAAGGCCGTACCCAGGGGAGGGGGCTAGAGGGCTGCAGCCCCCCCCCCAATTAATTCTAAAAATCAAATTTTATTATAAAATATATTTCTTTATCACTGTGTCCCCCCCCCCCAAGCCGCACAGCCTCCCCCTTTAAAACAAAGTCCTGGGTATGGCCTTGATATATATACATTAGGGTGATAACAAAAAAAATATTTTTATGAAACCGCTTGCAATCGAGGAACTTTTATGTGTAATTTAAGAATATCATCGCATTTTTGATTTATTTAAAAAAAGTTCCCCCACCTCCCCATTTTTCGGAAGAAAAAAAGTGAAAAAATATTTTTTTTCAAAAAAAAGGACAAGTTTTTTTTCGCTTAATTCAAAAGAGTAATAATATTAACTAATCAACTTTTATTAACAAATAAGATACAGAACAGTTAGTAATATGAACAGAATATACAAGAAATGTGTAAAACATATTGTTCATATGAACTTCAGATTGAAAAATTCAAATTTTGTCGATTTCGCATGAAGTTCCTCCATCAGTTTTACAGCACGTTTTTGCATTTTACCCTGATGAGTGAGGTAAATAGTTTATTGAAGGACGCTTTATTGTAGTGTTGCAAATGGAATCAAGCATTTGCCCATTCATAGCAGATGAAGTTGCAAGCAGGAGCGAGGATGTTGCGCCACTCTGGTATCTGAAGTAATGCTATAATGGTATATATTGCATGTGAGTTCCATCTTGCCTAGTGTAAATTTGCTAGTTTCTTCCAGCTGATGCAAGGCCAACGTGAGGTTGTTTTGTAATGACGATATGCCTGACATAATTCATAAAAGAACTTGAAATCATCTCGCCATCCAGGGTTCTCGCATGTGCTAACATCATCTGTCACAACAAGGCGGTAATCAGCCTGAAGAGTGTTATAGTTTTGTGTTAATTTGTCAATGAAGGAATAGTTGAGTTCTTGTTTCCTCGTTGGTTCTTGAATAAGAAATTCATGACATGTCTCAGAAGGAAGTCGAGTACATGGTGCTGACAGTCAATATATTGTGGCTTCTGAAAGCCCTTGCTCAAGACATCACATTTAAGAGTACAGGGTTTTATTTCGGTTGTCATATTTTAAGCATTACTACTTGATACTCTTCCCCTTGCACTCTTTTACCGTCAAACTGGAGACAATAGGGTTCTTTGCTTTGAAGTTTTTGAAAATTTTTGGTTTTCATTTTCCGTCCTTCAGAGATTACTCGTTTCCAGACACCCGACTGACTTGGAACCGGCACATCATGATCCTGTTCAGCAATGGTTGCAAGAACGTCATATGCTTTATGTGTAGAAATGTTGCTTTTCAGTACTAGCAAACCCGCTGTTGCTTGCTCTTTGGTATTTCGGTTTGCATTTAGAAGATGACGTGGAAGAATAGGTTGTCGAGTCGGGTGAAGAATCAGAGGTTTCAGAATCCGAAGATTCTGAGACAGTGGTATGTGTTTGTGTAGGTTGTGAGACAGTTGTATGTGTTTGTGTAGGTTGTGAGACAGTTGTATGTGTTTGTGTAGGTTGTGAGACAGTTGTATGTGTTTGTGTAGGCTGTGAGACAGTTGTATGTGTTTGTGTAGGTTGTGAGACAGTTGTATGTGTTTGTGTAGGCTGTGAGACAGTTGTATGTGTTTGTGTAGGTTGCGATTGAGAAGAGCTGGCTTGAGATTGAGTTTTGGATAGTCGGATTCGTTTTCTTGGGTGGATTGATTCTAAAGGGGCTTGTTTGACCATTGAATAATCAATCTTTCCTCCACTCTTAACTTGCCTCTGGTAGAGCTCTTTATCCTCCTTGCTTTTCCATTTCCCACTGACGTTGGTGACATCAAATAACTTCAAAAGTGTTGGAGTAAATTTATCAAACGGTTTCTTTTTGTTTTTGTCACATAAATCAAACAGTCAATTGAGTTTAGTTCTGATTAGTGCGCTGGATAATAGTGAAAAGTCTAGAATTTCCCTCAAGAGCAATTCTATATCCGTAATCATAATTTTGATTCGATCCAGTCGCCGTTTCTGGCTATAGAACAGAAAAGTGAAGTTTCCAAGAATTTGACGGTTTGTGGGCATCCGTGTGAGATTGATTAGCTTTTCAACAGATGGAATTCTCGGATCCCTATTCTGTTTAGAAGATGAGGGTAGATGCCTTGTTTATAAACAAATGGAAAAACTGACTGGAATGTGCTTAAAAGCAGTCTAGAAAGTCATGTAAAAATTCAGTGTGAAATTGAATCTGATAGTCAAGCTGCGCGATATGTGAAAACAAAAAATGAAAAGGTGGGGGAACTTTTTTCAATTTAAAAAAAAAATAATGTTGCGACTGTCATTTACATACAATTGTTCCTCGAATGTAAGGGGTTTCATGTTGGTTACGAAAAATAATGAAAATTGTTATCACCCTAATATACATGTGTGTGAACTACCGTATGTCTGTGTTTCATTCTGTTTGTACATACACAAGATCACTTAATACTGAAATAGTTTCATTTGACTCAGTTATTGATGTCAAATATTAAGGTTCCCTCAATGGCTGTCCCCTGTTAGCGCAGTTTTGATTAGCGCGCCCTAAGAAATTTGAGACTGTCCCTTTTTTCCTACGCGCGCGCGCCAATTTGTCCGTCTCTCAGTGACACGGCAACAATCATCGAAGCAAGATGTCTGCCTTACTTATTGTTTGCACTTCCCATTTCGATTTAATTACTTTTATTTTTAATAAATTTCTTAATAACGGGAAAAAAAAGAAACTTTTAATCATATAAACATCACTTTAGAGACTAGACAGGATATAATCAAACAATCTGGTAAAATAAAGCACATAAAGGTAGGAAACTTGACTTTAGCGAGCAAACGATACGTTCAATTCAATTCAATAAAGCACATAAAGGTAGGAAACTTGGCTTTAGCGAGTCAACGATGCGACGAGTATTAAGGTAAGGCCAAATTTCTTGTACATCCAAAAGCAATCAGTGTACTAGAAATAGGGGTCATTTGATGATTGAATTGGAACATTTGCCTTTCATTAGGCTAGAAGACTGCAATCAGAAACGAATTCTTATTGATTCAAATAGCATAAAAATTGAAGTGGTGATCCTATTCTCTTCAGTCAACGTCAGATGCATTTTTTGGTAAAAAAAATAATTTTAACCTGTTTATTTCTTTTTATTTTATATCGATAGTTCTATTAGTTGAAAATGTTATTGATAATTAATGATAAAGGCCTTACTAAAATATTTTTGAGGATTCATTATAATTATTTCCTTTGGTTTATAAGTTTCATTCGCGCGGTAAATCTCGGGGATTTATTTATCACGTTAATCAATGGATTGCTGTATGTTGTATATTTTTAAAGATAATATTCCATATGACCACTGTTACCATAGAAACATTACATTAATTTTGTTTCATATTTAAGTTTACTCCTATGACCAAAATATAAATCTACAAATAGCTGGAAACATAAATAAAAAAACATATTAATAAACATATAAAATGAATAACTCTTGTTTCAAACTTTATTTCTGCACAATTTTAGCAGAACACAAGGTGACCTTCAGTTTGAAGGGTTTAGTACTGTGTGGGGTAAAAAGGCTTTTTATGGTTTTACTTTGACAACCAACTATTTTAACAACACCTTAATATATATATATATATATATATATATATATATATATATGTGTGTGTGTGTGTGTATTCATTAACCTACCTGGACAAGTAAGATTTGATCATCTTTATTGAACAGTTAGAGAACGTCCAAGGGTTGGCTGGATGATCTACTGGAGGTATATCGACAACACTTTCTACCATGACAAATTTGTCAGAATTACTGCAACTTCCGTTTGTGTCCCCGTCATGTTGCGCTCCTAAGCTGTGAGAATCGATACAAAGGAAAAAACTTTATGTACAACTTGAAACACTCATCTACGTCATAATTCAATGGTTTCCCAAAGTAAAAACATAGAAGAAATTAATATTTTTTTTTCTCATAAATTTTTTTGTATTAAATATGGTTGTAGAAACAAAACTGTATTTAAATTTAAAGTGAGTCATGAAAACATTGCAGTGTTCAAAGTGGATCGCAAAAGGTAAAAGTTAGAGGAAAACCTACCGTGTATGTATACATATATATATATATATATTAATTGCTCGATTTAAGAAAACAGAGCCGTGAATAAATGTCTATTGTTTCATCTCCGACTGGGATGCAGTGGTCCGCAACCTTTTTTCTCGCCATGGGCTGGTTAAGTTTTAATAATTTCATCGCGGGCCGCCATTGGGTACTTATATTGAAATAGATTGTTTTTATTTATAATGTCACTGCCTTTCACAACCACTCTCGGTTGGCCTCACATTTTATGAAAGTCTCGAGAGAGAAAAAAGAATATTTTAGTGTTTCTTGAGCGGACTTGTACCGGTCCGCGGTCTAGGGTCTGGGAACCAATGCTCTAGTGAATATACTTTGTAATTTCTAATCAATTTTTTATTAAACTCTAAATACAAATAACTGCTATACTATGGGGGAGAGGCATTGAGAGAGAGGGGTAGAGTATATGCGATGACCGTCTTAAAAAAATTAAAAGTTCCCTTAGCCTTAACGGGCCATCGGGGTAGATAAAGTGTAGAATTCATCTGTTTCTATAACCTCGGAATATGAAGGGGTTGTGTGGTTAGAACAACGCCCAGCCGCCTTTACTCCCCAGACATAAAGTCAGGTACCCATTTTAAAGCTGGGTGGACTTGGGGACTTTCACCAGGACCTGAAAAAAATCCCAAGGTTATTACTGAGATTCGAACCCAGGACCCTCCGGTTGACAGTCCAGCTCTCCCTTGATGACTGTCTTACCTGTGTCCCAATTCGTGTGGAGCGACAGTTAGTATTAGTTCTCTCTTGGTGCTGGGAATGACGGACGCCCCTTCACCGGAACAGGTTCTTCCTATGAAAGCTGTTCCGACTACTCCAGTACCTAGAAGGTTCTTCCTGGAACATTAAATGAATTAAGTATATATAGATTATTTAGTAGACAAATACTGTATAGATACTATATATATATATATATATATATATATATATATATATATTCTATTTATCATAAGTATATGTATCTGTTGTAATAATCATAAAAAACTTTTTTCTAATTATTAAGTATCTCTATGTCTGTAAGATCTCTATTTTTAATATATCTAATAAAAAGAAATATTTCTAGCTATAATAGAAAGTTAGATAAGTAGATAGATAGATATATAGATAGTTAAGTAGACAGATATATCGATATTAAGTTGATATATAGACAGACAGACAGACAGACAGATAGATAGATAGATAGATAGATAGATAGATAGATAGATAGATAGATAGATAGATAGATAGATAGATAGATAGATAGATAGATAGATAGATAGATAGATAAATAGATAGATAGATAGATAGATAGATAGATAGATAGATAGATAGATAGATAGATAGATAGATAGATAGATAGATAGATAGATAGATAGATAGATATAGATAGATAGATAGATAGATAGATAGATAGATAGATAGATAGATAGATAGATAGATAGATGGATGATAGATGGATGGATGGATGGAGATAGATAGATAGATAGATAGATAGATAGATAGACAGATAGATAGATAGATAGATAGATAGATAGATAGATAGATAGATAGATAGATAGATAGATAGATAGATAGATAGATAGATAGATAGATAGATAGATAGATAGATAGATAGATAGATAGATAGATATTCACCTAGCAAAGAGCATGTAATGGTCACTTTTAATGGAAATGTTATAAAATTCCGGTAAATCAAACCAAATCCACCAAATGAAAGTGTTTAAGGCTGCTGCATTAGACGTGGTGCCATTCACTATTATACTGTCAAGGAAGGAATTTTCCTCGTGTGTCTGTCGAATACATAATACAATAACATTCAATATAAACGAAAAACTTGATATAAGTGTTTAATAGATCATTAAACATAAAAGAACTGCAGGTAAAGTTATTCAGAACAAAGAACTCTCCGAGACTTGAGCACATTTTACTTTACAGACTTGAATGAATTAAGACCTAAACTCAAGTGATTTCCCCTGATTAAAATAAAAAAGGGCAGTATACATTAAGGTGGAGTGAAACATTTTTTTTTATTCTAATAGCTCAAAATGGTTGCCAAATGGTCTAAGTAGTTATGGCCTAAAATATCTTTTATGTAGTGTAACATTTACCGGTGCCAAAGGCCTTCAAATTTTAAAGGATACAAACTGTAAAGCATTATAACAATGTTGAATTAAATCAACGTCTCAATAGTGTTATTCGTAATGTTAATGTGCAAATATGAACTGCTGAACTAAATTATGTTTATGAATTAACAATTTAACAATTTACAATATGTCAGGGCCGTCGATTTTTCATAAGGCAGGAGACAAATAACGTGACAGAAAGATAGTCTTTCACAAGTGCCTGTCACCATATTTGCACGACGGTTTTGTTTTAATGTCAAACCAAACAGGGCCAAAAACCCTCACAATATAAGTTGAAAGTTCTTGTAGCTCAAATGACTGAGATATTGTTGCAATATACAAACGAAGTTTACTATTCGCCTTTGTCAACCAGAGAGCATGAAGCAATTCGCCAGGAACGCGGCGAGAAAGATCATTGTAACAGTTGCCTCTAATTACAGTTTGACAGATTTTCAGAAGATATGCTTCATCTGTGCTTAAATCATCGCACGCAATTTCCGGGAAGTCAGCATATATCCTCTTGAAAGCAACAGGTGGGAGAGTTTCACAACTCTGAATTGCAACTCCAATAGAAACTAAAAAACCTTCGAGGACAGGTTGTTGGACCATCGAGGCGTTTAATTAAATGCCGAAGTGGCAATTCATTCGCAACTGACATACTAGCCATTAAACAGGCTTATTCAATTTTTCTTCTATAAGCCGTATCACGCCACATTTGGAACGTGTATTGCTTGATGAACCACGCAACCAATAACAAAAAAAACTCAATCATACTTTTGAATACAGCTACAGCAGCACCAGATGAAGGAGAAACGTGTCCAACATACTCTGATCCTGGCTCGTGAATTTATGCATAAAGTTTTTCCCAAACTGTATTATGATAATTCTTTGATTCCACTTGCTTTGTTACAATCGTTTTGTCTTTTCATCCATCAAAAAATAATCCCTGCAGGTTATTCGGTGTTTTGGTATGTTCAATTCTTTTTCTTTCTCTTCTCAGCTTGTAAATCTATTATACTTAATGCAATTTGTTCTGTAACAAAGCTAACATCTTCTAATCTTGCTGTAGCTATTTTGGCACCAACTCTGTCTGAAATTCCATATCTGTCGCAAGTCTGTGCAACATTTGGCAGCATAATAAGCATTTGTTTCTTTGTTATGTGAGTGATTGAAGTTGATTGCACTGGGTTAGTGCTAGAGTGGGTATAATCATCTTCTTCATCTTTCATCGTAGAATCGGATGATGTCGAAGAAACATCTGATTACAATTGTCCCTTTGAACTACATGCAGCCGATTGTTCACTCTCAATGCGCATATGTCTAGCTCCTATTGCTTCTATCCTTGCAACGCATTATCCCCTCTTCCTTGATGTTTGTATATCTATTTAACCGATGTACTTCATTTTAAAGGCTATTTGGTCGAAAAGGAAATATATTTTCTTCCAATGGAACTTTATGCTGCAGTGGGGATTGGCAATGACACATTTCTGTCAAACTGTAATTAGAGGCAACTGTTTTAATGATCTTGCTTGCTTTGATCCTGGCCCATTGTCTCATGCACGCTGGTTGACAAAGGCGAACATTAACCCCGTTTGTATATTGAAACGATGTCTCAGTCATTTGAGCTAAAAGAACGTACATGTGGTCAATACATCTGAGACGTGTGGTCACTATACCTGGGACATCTAGTCACCATATTTGGAACGTCTGCTCACTACATCTGGGACGTGTGGTCACTATACAGAGACGTGTGGTCACTATACCTGGGACATCTAGTCACGATAGATGGAACATGTGGTCATTCCATCTGGGACTTGTGGTCAATATAGCCGAGATGTGTGGTCACTATATCTGGGACATCTATTCACCATAAATGGAACATGTGGTCACTACATCTGTGACGTGTGGTCACTATACCTGAGAGGTGTGGTCACTATACCTGGGACTTTAGGTCACTTAATCTGGGATGTGTGGTCACCATTTCTTAACATGAAGTCTAGTTACAACAATGATTATTGCTTTAAAAAATGTCTTCTGCTACTTACGGTTACAACTTTCAGAATATTTACTCTCGTGGATATAGAAAAATCTGTATCTTTGATGCCCTGGTAAACCGCATTAATCTGATGGAGTTACAAAAAAAGATTTACTGTGTTTAAATCAAGACTACTAGACGACTGTGTCTTGTCACAAAAAAGGCATAAATGATAGAATAATCACCACCTCGATATTTACATGTGTCGCAGAACAATCACCACCTAGATATGTACATGTGTCGCAGAACAATCACCACCTAGATATGTACATGTGTCGCAGAAAAATCACCACCTAGATATGTACATGTGTCGCAGAACAATCTGCCCACGAAAGAACATATCGCACTTTGCCGATGTTGTTTGTTTGCTGAAGTTGTTTGTTTGCTGATGTTTGTTTGCTGATGTTGTTTGCTGACGTTGTTTGTTTAATGATGTTGTTTGTTTGCTGACGTAGTTTGTTTGCTAACGCTTTTTGTCCGCTGATGTTTATTGTTTTCTGACGTTGTTTGTTTGCTGATGTTGTTTGTTTGCTGATGTTTTTTGTTTGCTGATGATGTTTGTTTGCTGATGTTGTTTATTTACTGATGTTGTTTGTTTGCTGACGTTCTATGTTTGCTTACGTTGTTTGTTTGCTTACGTTGTTTGTTTGCTGACGTTGTATGTTTGCTTACGTTGTCTGTTACTGATGTTGTTGGTTTGCTGATATTGTTTGTTTGCTGATGTTGTTTGTTTGCTGATGTTGTTCGTTTGCTGATGTTGTTTGTTTTCTGATATTGTTTTTTTTCTGTTTTATTTTATTGGCTACGGACCGGAACAAGTTTTTTAAAATGTTCAAGTGAAACTTTAAAAGTAATGTCTTAATTATGAAACTCATTTTGTATTATTAAGTGGCATTATTTGTACATGAAGGCTATCTTTATTAAAAGAATTTTGAAATTTAAGATAACTCATCGATACGTTAAGCATAAGCTAGGTAATCAATAGATTCTTAAATTATTCACTTAATTGGAAATCAAAATTTAAATTTAAAGAGTAGTTTTTATTTAAATATTCAGACAACGTATTTAGGAATAATTATGTCAAGTGGTTTGTTATTTAAATGCATTTTTTCCTTCTAGATTTTTCTGCGATCCACCGCCCCCATAAACTGCTCCAGGGCCCCCTATCATTTCAGTCCAAGCCTTCCACTACCACCTCCCATACTGGAGTCAGCGCGAAAACATTGTTCATAATTTTGATATTTAGAAATCAATGTTTCAATTTTAAAATGAAAGACAAATACAATTATAACAGTTCCTCTCGAAGAAGAAAATTTAATTTGCTTTGGATGAAATGTAAGTCCCCAGGATCTATATAAACAATAGCGGTCTCGCGTCTGCGTTATATCGAAAGTGACTGACAAATAGACAGAGAGAAAACAGATAGACAGAGAGTTAGACAAATAGACAGACAGACTGAATCAGAAAGATAGGCAGATATTCTGACAGAGAGACAGACAGATTGACAGATGGACAGACAGTTAGACATAGAGTCAGACAGACAGAATGACAAAAAGACAGAGAGTTAGATAGATAGACATACGAACAGACTGATAAGGAAACTAACGATAGGCGAATTGAAACGAGAATTAAAAGAAAATACTCACTCCCTCTGCAACAAAACTGTACCAGAGACGTAATCGAGACATCCCTTCGATGTCCCCATACAACGAAGTCCAGCTAGAAATGATGTATAATAAATAAAAGCGTAATTTATTTCTAAAATGAGTAGACTTGCATTTCTAACTTTTCCTTTTTTAATAATTAAACAATCCGCGATGTAATTGAGCTGAATTATATTATTGATCAAATATTTCTAAATGTAAATATTTCCGCGACCCACCTAATATTTTCACGTTACACATAAATGACTTGGCGTAATATAAATTTCGAAATAAAAAGCCTTAGAATTGTAACGAGTTCGGATGGCATTCATTTTATAATGCTAGAATTTTGATCAGAGAGACGAGCGGAACATTTGGCACAACCGTGTGATAGTAGATTCAAATAGGACAAGAAATCTACCAAAATGTGCCCAAATTAGACAAGGCAGATCCATAGTGAAGAAACTCGGGCGAAATGAGCAAAACCTTATAGATCAGTTTCGAACTGGACAGTGCGCGGTCAGTTCGTATCTATCGCTAATCCGCGACACCCGTGATTTCCAGTGTAAACGCCTCGGTGATGTTTAGGAAACGATGGGCCATGTTGTATCGGACTGTCCAGTGTTGCATGAGATTGGGCAGGTCCCGCTGAGTAGCCCAAATGTTATTGGGTAGTATGGTACTCTCCAGAAGTTTAGAGACACAGCAACCTTAGTCTTATACGCTGTAAGAGACTAGGTCTCGTATATGGGTTCCCATTAGAGAGATATAACCAGGTGGCACCCGGGCTTACAGAGCAACGCCCTTGTACGCTACTATTAATAGGCCATTGGAATGGAAAAATCTCAAAGCAACTTTATAAAAATTATGTGTAAAGTATTCGATAAAGTTTATCATACATACGTTCACTGAGCTGTAGATTACTTCAAAATCAAATATAAGCTAATAACAAAATATTGTACATAAAAAGTCCGACATCTGTATGCTTTAAAGTTTTTTATAATAACTTATAACTTTGTTTCATTACGTTATCTGATAAATACTATTCTACTCTCGTTTATCTTATTTTAGTCTAAATTTTCTGAGCAACAAGGCGGACAATATTATCCCGCTGTTTTTCATTGGTTGCATACGCTTTGAGTTTTCCAATTATAATAAAGCTCAATGTAAGAGATAATAATCACTGTACTAGAGATACTCCTCGTATTCAAGTACGAAAGCAATTTCAACAACGTGCTGTGTGAAGGCCCGTTTGCGCTTGTCCCCAGTTTGTTGACTGTATGTTGGTTCTTTAAGTTCTGGACCGTCGGCTAAAAAAAGGAAAATAATAACTTATGACCATTCCGGTTAGATCAAATAATAGTCTTAAAATAGATTTTTTTAATTAAAAGCAGTCATGAATACGTTGATCCTAGTAAGTCATGAATACGTTGATCATAGTAAGTCACGAATACGTTGATCATAGTAAGTCACGAATACGGTGATCATAGTAAGTCACGAATACGTTGATCATAGTAAGTCACGAATACGGTGATCATAGTAAGTCACGAATACGGTGATCATAGTAAGTCACGAATACGGTGATCATAGTAAGTCACGAATACGGTGATCATAGTAAATCAAGAATACGGTGAGCATAGTAAATCACGAATGGAGAAGCATTACGTTTGAGGGCCACTTCAATAATGATTCATTAAACACAAATAATTGTTAAACTAATGTAATTTTTGTTATCAGTCTTCAATCTTTGACTCGCAACAATTAATGTTTTATCAGTGTCGAGACAACCGAGCTCATACCCCAATATGTGAGGAAGCCTCAGAATCCCTCAAACATTTGGGAATTTAAACTTTTTAATTATAGCTTTATTTTTTTTTTAATGGATTGAGTAGGGGCAAGTATTTTCTTCTGCTTTAATCTTTTCGATTCTTGTCTATTAAAAATTTATTTTTGAAGGAGAAGTATTTATATATGTGAAATATATTCTCTTACGTTAGTTAAAAAGGAAAATATTTAGGCCGGCAAAGGACAATAACGAGTGGAGAAGTAGAACTAATTCAGAACTTTACGAACTGTACGAAGAACAAAATATAACAGCTGAAATCAAAATAAATAGATTCAGGTGGGAAGGGCACATAGAAAGAATGGATAACAACAGATGTCCAAAATCAATATATAAGGCAACACCCAATGAGAAAAAACATAAGGGTAGACCAAGAAGCAGATGGTTGGAGGAAGTGGAGAAAGACCTTAAAGCCATAGGAGTGAGAGAGTGGAGGAATAAGACCATGGAGCGGGAAAAGTGGAGAAGAGTTGTATGGCAAGCCCGGCCCCTGAATGGCTGTAGAGTTAAAGATAGAATAGAAAGAATTTTTCATCGAGTATTGGGTGTTGCAAACATGATATACAATAATTAATTCCTTTTAACCAACTTTTTTGGGAAATGTATCTTTATTGGCAGTCAAAAATGTGTTATCAGTATAATTTAATTGTACCTAACATGGTCTTAGTAAGTTTTAATTTAAAAAAAAATATTATTATAATGTATGTTTTGATAATGAACTCAGGCTTTAATACCACGAGTAAAAATGGTTTTTATAGTTAAAAAAATGATAATATATTTAACAGGGCCGAGGTGTCAGCAGAAATATTTGTTGTAAGAGACAAGGTCTCGTAGTTTATCTCCCAATACAGAGGTACAATAAGGTGGCAACCCGACTTTGACACCGACTCCAATTATAGTACAAACGCCAACACCAACACCAGGAAAAGTACTGATGCCGAGACCGACACCGGAAAAAAATGCCGATACCATGGAAACCGGCTGATTTTTTAAAGTAAGAAAAAAATAAATTGTATAAAGTTTTATTTAAATTTCAATTGCCTTTTTTAATCGTGATAGTACTAATATTGATCTAAAGCATTTCCTAGTAAACTAAAATTTACACTAGTGATATGTTGTATTGAAAAACACCTCACGCATACATTAGCCTTAAAATTGCTTTAACCATTAACAAATTTAATTATTCGGTATTGTTTCAGGTAAGTTAAAAAAGTTCATTGTACTTACCTTTCTCGACATGTATAGCATCGTCTCTTAGGTTAAGTTGTTTATCAAGTCTAGGGGAGTTAAATATTTTGTGTAACTGTAAGTTGCTTGTGCTTGCCTCCACCTCATGAGGTTCAATGTCCCAGCTGTAACCAAACGCATTGAATGTTCCAGCCTTTGAAAACAAACAAAAACACAGTACATTAGTACATTATTTTACATTATTTGGCTTGGTATTCATGTTTTTAGTGTTGAAGTATTACAATGACAGAATATGGGTATACCATGTTCTTTCAGCTGGTATGAACAGCAACGCTTTAGATGTCAGACCTCATGGGTTTTGCCGCAATAGTACAAAAAAATTGAATCGTTCATTCACATATTTATGTGGCCGCAGTAATGGGTGGTTACCTCGAACTAGTTAGCCCTAGTCTGATCTACCATATAATTTGCGAGTGTGAGTACTTTATGCAAAGCAAAAAGGTACCGGGTATTAAGCCGACATTAAAGAAAAAATCAATTTTTTAACATTACAGGACGTCCGTCATTGAGACATAGGCTAGCCATAAGAGCTTGGCCAGTGGACATCTGATGGCAAAAACTAAAAAATTATTCTAAAATTTCAACTAAATTGACACAGGTTTATTGACACAAATTAATGTATTTATATGTATTAATGTAATTATTAGTATTCAATTAAGATTATCTGTCATTATATTCCAGTGATAGGCAAGCCTGACTCTTAAAACAAAATGGGTATGAGTTTCATCCGGCACAAAGAGCAATTTTCTATTCGTTTATTACTTTTGATTAATTGATGTTTCGAAATTTACTGATATGCGGCTCGTTATAGTGATTTTACATTACAAAATTGACGCAATGCTATACCTAAATTTATGTCTAAAATTTAGTGTCAAACTTGGCTGAGTGAGTTAAAACAATTTCATCTAAATTAAGAATTATTATATCTATATATTAAATGGATCGTTAAGACCAATTTGTTCACTTGACAGCTCTAGTGATGATTTTTTATTCTTAAAAACAACCAAAGATATTGATCTTTCTCTTATTTTGAACTCTCTTATCTTGACCATCCAGTCACATTCTAAACTCTCTTGTCTTGACCATCCAGTCACATTCTGAACTCTGTTGTCTTGACCATACGGTCACATTCTAAACTCTCTTGTCTTGACCATCCAGTCATATTCTGAATTCTGTTGTCTTGACCACCCAATCATATTCTGAACTCTCTTATCTTGACCATCCGGTCACATTTTGAACTCTGTTGTCTTGACTACCTGGTTACATTCTGAACTCTGCTGTCTTGACCGACCAGTCACATTCTAAACTCTGTTGTCTTGACCGACCAGTCACATTCTGAGCTCTTCACAACCTTCTTCAAAAAATAGCATGTTACTTATGACTTACCCCACCACAATACTTTCTTTATCCTTAATATTTGATACGGAGTTCTAAACCATAAATTGTTTCAAACCCATGACATCTGTCAATCAACGCATGGCAGGCATAAATATAGGTCAACTATTTGTTTCATTCATGATCATAAACTAGAGTTTGGAAATGATAATCTTTTTATTCCAAAGCCATCTAGCTGCAATGATTTTATTCCAAAGCCATCTAGCTGCAATGATTTTATTCCAAAGCCATCTAGCTGCAATAATTTTAGGTAAACCTGATAATTTCCGCGTTCACGTTTTTTTTTAACTTGGTTGTTTTCATGTTTTCTACAGCTGCTGATTAATAACCACTAAACGCGTATGAAATAAAAAATGCGATTAAATTGTTAAACACATCTTTGAGTTAATTTTGACCCGAATGTTGTAATTTCAGAGTTACGGGAAATAAAGGGGGAGGGGGGGGAATGCCAGTTAATAGCCTCCCTGTCCAGCCCTAATTCCTGTCATAGTCGAAGGTCAACTTTTATAGACTGACAGGTAACTGATCTGCATCTATTATTATAATTTCCGTTTGTGTTGGCCTATAAAATATGTTAATGAATGTGAAATTATGTAGGAATCAGTAAACAGCTTTGAAATTGACTGTAAATAATAAATTAACATAAAATAGTACAGAGTGAAGTATAATTTTTGTCATTACTGATTATGAATGTGTGTGTGTGTGTGTGTTATTGTACTTTCATTACTTACCAGGTTGTACTGGCCATTGTTTCTACGAACTATCACAGCTGAAGACAAAGACGGGTCAGTGTAGACGGCCGAGTTCTGGCTGGTCAATGACCAAAAAATAAAATAAATAAATAAGCTCTGCCATTCATTCTCTTGAAAGTTATAACCATTGTAAATTGACTGCGCTTTTTTAAAAACATCTTCAAATTCTAAGTAACATGCAGAAAAGTAATGTTGTTTATTGTAAATCTTTTTAATCCTGTTTTGTCATTAAGAAACAACATGTGTGGAATATTTTAGAAGTATAATACACAAATGTTTACATTTCATTTGTCTAAACTAAGCTGAAATGAACACATCTTTTTTTGAGCTAATCGGTGTATATCAATATATAAGGGAGTTATAATCTTAGACAGATAGTCCTAAATATCATACATTGGACTGTAAAATTTCATGCAATAATAATGACCAAACAAGTATCCAGGGCTCACACACAACGACAGACACATATAGTTCCATAAAATACTAGTATTTTTCAGAATTTACTGTTTTTATGTAAACAATAATAAAAAAACAAGCAATTTAAGTCTTTTCCGTTTCGGACAAAGGACATTTTAGAGCATTTTCGTGTACGCAGTGGATGCGGTTACGCCGGACGAAATCCGTATTTTTTTCCGGGTTACAGCTATAGACAGACAGACAGACAAAACGAGGACAAACAATTATTGCAATAGACCGAGTTATCTATTTGGGAAAATTGTATTTCAAACTTAATGGCCAAATGAACTCTCTTGTTTTATGTTTCATTTTCCGGATAGTATCTCGAGAATAACAAAATTAATATCGGGATCATTTGAGTTTATTGGTAAATGATTTTATACAGCATTTTGTTTACCGTTATAAATTGGTTTCCCAGTAGGGTTGTCCTTGGGTCGCTGGTTGTCACATCAAGAAGTTCAGATTGCCTTAGTCTCAATGTCACGGGTTTGTCCAGAAAGTTCATTTGAAAGGTCAGCAGGTCCGGCATAGATTCGTCTGGTACATCTCTTCTTGTCCTGTACCTGGTGTTGGCCTCGGACACAAGATGGACAGGTACCACATGGACTATTGGAGAAAATAATGTAGATTAGATAGATAGATAGATAGATAGATAGATAGATAGATAGATAGATAGATAGATAGATAGATAGATAGATAGATAGATAGATAGATAGATAGATAGATAGATAGATAGATAGATAGATAGATAGATAGATAGATAGATTGATAGTCTGCTCTTTCTGAATGGCACAAAATCCAGCGACAGTGGTAAGGTTGCAGAAATGCAAGGCAATGTAAACTTGAGCTCGGTGTGACGGTAAAGTCTTGGATCAATATTTTCTAGTTGCTAGACAATTAAAATTAAAGATTTTGGCGATTATGACTGCTATTGTCTTACAGTTGGATTACATTTATTTCCAATATATTAGGCCTTTAGGATCAGCCTATTGTGATTTTTTAAGATTAATATATATATATATATATATATATATATATATATATATATATATATATATATATATATATATATATATACATTCTAGCAATAATTATTTTCAATGTATGTAGTTTTTAATTAACGTGTATGAGAAAGAATGAAGGATAATGTAATTAAGCCAACCAATTATTACGTAAAACAATAAAAACAAGAAAAAATTATCAATATGAAAGTAAAAATACTACTACTGTCTACTGGGTACCTATATATTCATTTAAACTGCTTTATAACTAACACATTTCTATCATGACCTTTCTTTCTCATGTTTCATTTATATAAAAATATCAAAGACAAGAAGTTTGGTTTGCCGCACAAAGACCAGTTCTGAAATCAGCCGTTGTGATGTAGACCTCAATACAGAGCTTTTATATATATATAGTCTAGAGATATCACGGTTCTCTTTCTACTCATGGTACTCACTTTCTGCCTCCCCTACCTCTCTCTCTCTCACCCTCTGTATACGTTTCTAACGTTATCTATATATGTGACACAGTACACAAACACCTCTGCACCTCCATGGACTCACATCGAGTGCCCGTTTGAAAACATTCCTCCACTGTTGAACTCCTCGCCCCTCCCTTCCTACAACTGTCTCCCCACCTACCCTCTCTCATCCCTGAGATGTATTAGTTACACTATTCATTACAACGGCTGTACGACGGTCCTGCCATGTGAATGCCTTGTTTAGGTTAGGCAGGTTGGTGGTAGTGGAAGTGTGGGATGGCGAACATAATTTAGTCAACTAGAAACAAAAAATAGCCCCGTTCTGTCTATTGCTTAGTGATGAGCTAGGGAGGCACCGATTATATACCCCCACCCTCCCATCCCCGTTTCAAGTTGTTTACTTCCCACAAGTCAACACTAAATTCGTGCGCTAAAAAAAAAACATCGGTTGTTTTGTGAAATTAGTTAACGACTTGAATTTAGCCCTCTTTCCAGGTCGAGGAAACGGATGCAATAAATCTCTCAATGTGTATATACCGTCCCCTCCACCTTCATCCAATCCTCAAGTTACCCCTGAACCACTTGGGCACGCCTTCTCTCTTGTATCGCACAACAGTTACTTTCTATCAATGCCGATGTACACAGGTCGGACTGAGGAGGGAGTTCATTGGAAAGTTACAGTTTCCCAGATTTCTCTGTAATATCGTGGAATGTATAAACCTTTTTTTCTATTTGTTAAGTTCTAAGCTAAAACCGGCTTTTAAAGCCAAAAAAACGGGTTGTCTAATGCTTCGACTTTCGTCAAAAAACCGGTTTTTCGCAGCCGGTATTTAAAAACCGACAACCCCTAAGGAAGTGCTTGTGCAACAAAGAGACAGGTTTATTCGAAACTTAAGTTATCACATTTAATACAATTGAATACATAGATTCATCCCGGAGCCTAAAAACTAGGTTGCTTCACAACGGAAACAGTTATCCGTCTCTCCATAACTTTCACTATATGCATCTCAAAGAAAACTACACTAGTTAAAAGATTTTGCTGAGTACCTTGTAATATGATGATTATGGATGAGTGGTCATCGGAGACGTGGAAATTGTATAGTTTCTGATTGGCCTTTGAAGTGGTTTTACGAAATGTCAATATATATATATATATATATATATATATATATATATATATATATATATATATATATATACCAAAGACATTATAACGAAAACATGATTGGGGATTATATTTTGGGGGTTTCTTCGAGAAAGCGATTTGGCAGTACAGTCTCAAATCAAGAAAACATAAACATTTCTGAACCTTTTTAAGTGATTTTTCGACTGTGTTTGTCTATTCATCAGGCTAGTGTTTATTTTATTAGACGCATAAACGAAAAGAAATATATTTTAGAATGCCTGAATTTTTCAGGCAACGTATGAAATAATTGCTACTTCATACGTTGCCTAGGCATTCTATAGCATGCTGAGTTCCCGTGGGACAAATTATGTAACTGGCCTTGTTAGGAGCTAGAGTAGATTTAGAGACAGTGACATCCCTTATCACTTTGTAAGATAACAAGATATCTAGGTAGTAGAAGTAATGCAAATAATGGTTGACAAGGTGACGGACGACTTAAGACAAGGTGGGGAGACTAGAATAGACTCACAAAATCTGTTGGCATTTATTATGAGCATGACAGAAGATGGCTTTACCGCCTTGGAACTGCACAAGGAATCTTGAAGCAACTATATGCCTGATCAGAATTCACAGTATGTCCAAAATATTTATTTAAAACGGAAGATTTTCCTGACCTTGAAATATCTCTACGATCTGCTGCTACTTATCAGTCTACAGGAAGCGGCCAAAGATTCGTCAGATTTATCAATTCTTCACTAATTCGTGAAATATGAATATGCAATACCGAAATGACAAAATATGAAGTGTTTTGTGTGAAAGAGGAAAATTAAGTACAGTACAGTTCTAAGTGCCAATCCAATGTTACCTTCTGAAGCAAAAACTTCAATCTCAGCTGTTATCGTAGTTTTCTCGGTATAAACATCATATGCTTTATTTTGGATTCGTTCGTATTAAAATACGTAATTATTAATAAAGGCTTTTGTTGTTCTTTTCTGACACATTGCCTAAACGATAAGAGTCATTCTATACAATTCCTAGGTTTGTATAGAATGCCATGGAAAAGTATGCAAAATTAAAAAAAAAACATATACTTTGCCTAAATCAATCAATTTCACACACATATACTATCCGGCCTAAACGCACATTGGTTGTAACAATTATCGTGAGCATGAAATCTTTACATCAATTTACCTGCATCGAGAGCGACAAAAAGACCAATCAGGTAGTAGACACGTAGCATCATGGTGTAGTGGCTCCAGGTGATGATCTGCAGGTGTGTTGTAGTCGCTTCAAGTGATGATCTGCAGGTGTGTTGTAGTCGCTTCAAGTGATGATCTGCAGGTGTGTTGTAGTCGCTTCAAGTGATGATCTGCAGGTGTGTTGCACATATGAGGGACATAATCCCTTTAAATAGTTTTTCTTCACATGGTTTAAGTTTATATTAAAAAAAAGATGCTGAAAATAAAATATAAAGTACTCGTTCTCAGTTAAAAGATAACTAGAGACATTAATGAATTATTGCAATATTGAGTCATCAATATATTTTATCATTAACAATCAAACATTACTATCGTTAGATCTTTTACTCCTCTATATTCATCTTGGATCTATTATGTCCATAATGGAACGTATGTACAACACTTTAAAATGACGTATGAAGTTGAGCCTATTATCTTGATGTAACATTTGGTACTGTAGATCTAAGAACTTCAAAAGCATCACTTACATTCCTGAAATAATAAATAAAAGGTTACCCGGTGAATATATTGACAGAATTAGTTGTGAGCTGTGAGTTTAAAAATAAAATATTCAGCCAAAGTTAAAATGATATTTAGAGATACATATTATTTACTAGGATATATAGGTGTATAGAATTGACTCACCAAATACAGTGAACAGAAAGACTGCAATGGGAATGATGAAGTCGGTAAAGAGTTTATAGCAGTATTTCCCATCTCAAGAGTTTGATTATTGAAGAATCGATGTTTCAGTTTTACCATTACACTTTATTTGGAAGTTGGGATGCGTGTGTTTCTTTGTGTTTTGAATCACATAAACTTTAGTGCTAAAAATAAAGGTTGCGATAATTTAGAACTCAACACATTATGTTGATTTCGCCATTGATTAAAAAATAAGTAAAAACGGAAAATATCTCAATGAAATGTGATATCGTTTTACTGCTAATTAGAAAACAGTACAAAGAGGTCTAATATATTTTATATAAAATGGCTGACTTGGCGAAAATATTGGCGCACGCTGATAAATGTGCTGATAAATGTGCTGATAAGTGCCCTGTTACATCTGATCGCCTTTAATCTTTTTGATTAGCATTTTTCCAAAATAATTCTATTTCAATTAATTGTATATGTAGTAGAGAGCTGCACTGGGACGGGCTTTGAGGGTTACCCGTGGGGATGTAACCACCATTCACGGGGAGTCCGCAGAGTTGGTTTTAAACTTGCTTGAATCCCGTGGAGGTGGATTTGTGCTAAGTGGGAACCCCGCGGGGAGGACACCTGCAATCCATGATCGTTTGTCACTTTAATAGGTAAGTGACTATTATACCAGTGATAAGATAAGTAACCAAGAGCACGAGACATGACACTCCCTTGAGTAATGATTTAAGCCCAGGTGATGGTCAGGTGAACTTCATTGACGATTCACAGACACACACTATTGTCTTAGTAAGACACGGACAGATTATAGCTCGCGTGCCATGTGCGATCCGTTGGACTGTTTGATCAGCCCTGCGACTTTATCCAATTCTTGTTGTGTCAGATAGATAGTAGGACAAAATCCTCACGGACAAAACCCCCAGATGACACCCCCCAGCGGACATAACCCCCCAGTGGACATAACCCCCCAGCGGACATAACCCCCCAGCGGACATAACCCCCCTCCAGCGGACATAATCCCGAGCGCACAAACCCCCTGCAGACAAAACCCCCTAAAACAGGGGTGGGCTAACTTTTTCTTTGGAGGGCCACATTGAAAACTTGATTGTTATCGGCGGGCCGCATATATATTTATTCTACTTCAATTACAATTTGTAACGAATTAAACATTGTATTAATGATAACCATTTATTTGTCATTTCATTTCATATTCACACTCTAATGCACATGCACAGTACATTTTAAAATACGAACAAAATCTGTTGTTTATCCAACGCATCAAATTGTCATTCATCTTTTCAACACGCCTGACTACAATTCTCCTAGATTAAGAAATTCTGTCAAATCTTGTTTTATGTTCTGGACAATTATATATATATATATATATATATATATATATATATATATATATATATATATATATATATATATATATATATATATAAAGTTGGGTCAAAAAAAATTTTGGAGTTGGGAATTTAAAACACTGTTGCCTATGATCCTACTGGTTGTAAAAATGTAAAAATTTGTAAATATCAGATGGTTTCTACTCCAAACTTTTAATTCAATGTAAGACATTGTACAACATTTAGAATGTTTGGTATAAGTAATATAAAAGTATACAAATCTATAAATCGTTCATGCAAAATATACAATGTACATATGAATAATACTGTTTATGGATTGTCATAGGAAACTTGCTTTGCTTTCAACTTTTGGAAGAACATCCCTTGATTTCTTTGTTTGCAAAACCATCCCATGTTGAGAGCTATGTCAGTACATTTTCAAACTAACAGCAGTAACTTCTTTAAGAGCTCTTTCAACATCTTGAGAGTGACCGGAAATTTGATCCAGTATGATTGGGTTGTTGCGTTTAAGTTCATCATCAGAAATATGTTCCAGCAGAGGAGGGGATGTCACTGCACACAGATCCCAGTTAATCATCTGATCATATGATTTAGCTGCAATATTCAGGATTATGTCATTTTTGTTGAAAATTCTAACTCTGCATGGAGCTGGTTTATGTCGTGCTGTTATTATTTTACTTACTGCATACCTTCAAAATTCTTCATCATTGTCACTAACTGAAGCCAATAGAATGTTTTCTGGATATGCAAAGTAGCAGTTATTTTCTCTGAACTCTCTCTGTGATAACTGCGGGCTGTGACCTAGTCTCTTAGAGCTCGTGAAATTAAACTCGCTATGTCCTTCAACATCTGGGAGCTGCAATAATTAAATTATATTGTTTGCAGGCTTGATTAAAATTTTCGCGTTATCTCTGGTGTACTGCATTTTGCAATTAAAAAAGACACGCGATGCTAAACTTCCTAAAATTGTTTTACTGTCCCTTCTGTTAAGTCCTTCCGTTTTTTTTTTTTGAAGCTGATTTAAATCAATAAATTATTTATAAAAAAAGATAAATTTTAAAAAATGGATTGGTTTATTATTGTACTGATTTTAGTTCGCATATCTATGGTGGTAAGTATCAAAATGTTGGATGGTTTCGTACTTTAAATTATAAAAAGTTTCAGAAAAAATAACTTCATTTGATTAGAGTACAATTTCATTGCTTGTGGTTTCCTAGACTTAACCAGAACAGGTTCTTTCAATAGTGAAGTTGGTTCATCCTCGTTATCTTCATTTTTGCTGCTTTTTTATTGATTCTATAATCTGCTTTCTTTCAGTTCAGATTTCAAACAGCAAATCATAATTTTTAATGTTGGAGTTAAAAAATATCAATAAATAAAAAAGAAATATTTACAAAATCAGTGTGGCTAAAATCATAAACGATTCCTAACAGCAAAGTGGAATGAAAGCCAAAATACACGCACGGTGTACAGGTACAATGATTCATCATTGCAAGGGGGGGGGGGAAATTGTCTCGGATTATAACGCATTGTGGCTCTTTTTTTCATTTTGGAAAGCAAATCAACAAAAACCATTTGACAAAAATGACCACTCACGCGATCTGAAGTTTCACTGTATGAAATAATGCGACAGTTCTAATGTGTCGTTTACATTTGGAATTGTTAAATTTGTGTTTATTTGTAAAATTAAAAGTATACCGTGATATTTGAATTTAAGATTAAAATTAATTTTATCATTCAATTTTGCTGGCTTTCTACAGATTATTGATTGATATGGCATCTACATCAAGTGATAATTCGTAAAGTATATCGATCAGACGTAAAGCTGAAGTTTGGTTGATTGGACAAATGTATTCTCGTCTGCCTATCAATGTCTTAACATCATGCTATGAAGATGGTTTTCTATAATCACAAGGTACTGAAGAAGACAATATCCGAAAGCATTCAGGTAACTGTTAACGATCTTCTTAGAATCAAGTCTGCAGACAATATAATGAGTAAAGATAGGAATAGGAGATAATGCTAAACAAACATTTGACCACTTCCCCACTCAAATAAAACAACTCATCGATCAATCATCGGGTTAGGATTAACCACGTATTTTTTGCTGATATCTGATTAAGTCTTTATTACACTAAACAAGTCTATGAATACACTGGTATTGTGAATGTCGCTTATATTATGACATTAGTTGGATACGAAGAAGACATTAATGACGATCTATTATTTTTTCGGCCAATTTCAGGTTATACAACAGAAGGGGACAATTTCAATATGATGCAAGAAAACAAAATTATGAGTGTTGGGATAAGCACTAATGGAGCAAATAGTTAGGTCAATTTTATTAAAGAAGTCGTTAAGAGAATTCATGGGTTGTTCATTATGCACATATTGTTGCTCACACAGAGAGACTATTGGAACAAATACGAGGCTCACTGAACTATCGAAAGTTCTAAATGGAAATAAAAAAAAAGAACACACAATTAAAGCCCGTCCATTGAAAGCACGATGAATAGGGAGCGACCGATAACACTGGAAAACAAAAAATAATTTATCGTGGATTTCTTGGTACCCATCATCTAATCATACTCAATTTACACACGCTGATTTCGAATATGCAAACCATTTGTCTCTATCAGCCTCCAATTTTATAAAATCCGCAATCTTAATTTTTTTTATTATAGTTATAATACTCCAATATGTATAAAAATGAAATTTTTAAACCATATATTCTCTTTTGCAGTTAATGTAAAAAAATATTAAACACAAGCATGAAATCAGTTCTAACTAATAAAATTATATGTAAAAAATATATTCCATTTAAAGTCAAATGCATGTGTAAAATGTTTAAAATGTTCATGGTTTGAATTTCTTGGCTGTGGACTTCCGCTTGTACTGAGTACTTGGTAAGTCGCGTTGTAGAGTCCAACAGTAGTCAGCTAACATCGCTGCACTCCACCGGCCCTGGTAGCGTGACTCCATCACAGAAATGTCCTGGTGGAAGCGTTCGCCATGTTCATCGCTTACTGCGCCTAGGTTTTCTGGGAAGAAGTCTAGATGTGAATCGAGTAAATGAATTTTCAGAGACATATTGCATCACAGGTGTTTGTAGGCACTAATGCATTTCTTTACAACTGTTTCCATAGTCGACAGACTTCTTATTTCCAAGAAAATGGAGTTTACGACTGACTTGAATGCCACCCACGCATCTTTTTCTAGGATGACTTAAAGTGTTTTGCAAGTCTTCATCGGCCATGATTTTTCTTATTTGTGGACCTATGAAAATACCTTCTTGACTTTAGCATAACTGAGCTCTGGAAACTTGTTGCATAGGTATATAAATGCATCCGATTTGCTGTCTAATGCCTTGACAAAGTTCTTCATCAGTCCTAATTTTATTTGAAGCGGTGGCATGAGAATTTTGTCACGATCAACCAACGGTTGATGAAGAACGTTTTTGTTTCCTGGTTGCATTCTGTCTCTGATCGACCAATTCTTTTTTGTATAGTGGTGCTTCCCATCTCGGCTGTCCCATTCGCATATGAAGCACATGTACTTCGTGTAAACCCTGTCTGCATTTCCATCAAAATAGTTATTACTTTTAGATCGCCGCAGATATTCCAGTTGTACACGCGGTAATGTATTGTTTCTAACAGTTCCGACATGTTTTCATATGTCTCTTTCATGTGGGCAGAATATCCAACTGGTACTGAAGCAAATTTGTTTCCATTGTGCAACAATACTGCTTTTAAGCTAGTCTTTGACGAGTCAATGAACAGTCGCCAATCTTCAACAATGTGTTCGACACCAAGACTTCTCATAAAGCCGTCAACATCTGTGCAGCGGCAAATACTGCCAGTCACATCAAAGTATTGAACAAACTGTTTATGCCTGTGACAAAAGTTTGCTGTAGCTGTACCTGGTGCAAGCAAATTAAATTTATTTAACCGTGAACCAAGAAGTTCAGCTTGGCCTTTTGTTAGCGCCAGATCTCGCACAAGGTCGCAAAGTTCAGCATAATTCATCAATGAATTCCTTCTCCGGCAGCTTTGTAGTCAGGGTCTGAGTCATCGGCACAAGATGGAACATCACTTTCTTCATCCTTCTCTTCGTCTATTGTGTATTCTACAGGCGATTGTGGTACTGGACAAATGACAGGATCGTGTGGAATTGGTTTTGAAACTGATGGAACGTTTGGGTAATTGACAGTTGTACGAGTTTTATAACAAATTCCATTGATGTTTGCCAAACAAAAATAACAATCTGTGGAGTGATTGCTTTTCTCACGCCATATCATAGGAACTCCAAATGCCATGTGGTTGTTTTTCTTTGCCTTCCTCATCCAACCATGCAAGTTGCATGAAAATGTCGAACAGATGAACTGGGGTGCCCACGACTTACCACAATCCACCTTTGAGTCAAAATAAAGTTGATCAGCTTTCTTCAGTAACGGCGTGAAAGTCTTCTGATGAGACTTGTTTGTGAAAAAGCCGCACACATAGCAAAACAGATCCGGTGAATTTACGCATCCTCTGGTCGCCACATTTTAAACAACTTGCAATTGCCACATTCACTGCTCCTTTTATGAAGTCTGAAACTGCAACGTAATCAAATTCTAAGACAATGCGCAATTCATAACACAACTGCAAATCAACACTCACCTTACAAACATCTGACATCATCAGAAAAAAAAGAACATTGCCAATATACGTATATAATTACGAGGTATGTGTGTTTGTGAACATGTGTGTACGCGCAGGTGCGTGCGTTTGTGTGCATAAAATTATGCAGTCAGCAGTCTATTCCTGTTTGGGCGCATACAAAACTTTGTTCGGCAATATCTTAATAATTTGAGCTGATAGAGCAAAATGATTTACAGATTCAAAATCAGCATCAAAAACTGATTCCGAAAACGTTAATGACATATAAGAAATCCAAAACTTGTTTATCAGTGTAATCGGATCGGTATCGGTATCGGAACGATATTGGCACTATCGGTTAATATCGGATTGGCCGATTGTTGTAGGGAGCGACCGATAGTCGAACCGATATTGGCACTATAGGTTAACTATCGGACCGGCCGTATTTTGGCAAAAGAGTTGCAGAAAAAAAAATCAGTAAATAACCCAATTCTATAACCAGATCAGACAAGTTTTAAAAAAAAAGGAAAAAAAAAACACGTAAAATTACATCAGCGATATGACCTTGAAACAATAGGATTGGCATTTCTTAATTCTAATGTATGACCTTGAATGATACAATTAGTGAACATCTGTGTGTATTTTTTTTTGGATAGGAAGTTGGGAGGGGGGAGGGGGGGTAAACAAGACACGTGTGGGCTAAGTGTTACAAAATATGACAGGGAAGGGGTGAACATGGGTTGACATACGTCATACCAAGGAGGTTGAATTTTTTCTTACTGGAGGCGGCATGACGTCACTAGGCTGAAACCAAGGAGGTTGAATACGTAGAGATGGCGTCTGCTATCAGATGCTTTGATGTTTATTGCAAAGCATTTGATCAAACAATAAAAAATGGCTAGCACAAAGCAGCGTAAACTAGACTAAAAACAATCCTGTCAATATTGCCTTTCGAAGCGTTTCGAAGCAATCAGTAAATCATTTTTCATTGTTTGATCAAATGCTTTGCAATAAACATCAAAGTATAAATACAAAATATTATGCAGTATGTAAAAATACAATTTTTACCCTGGCTTAATTTCGATATAGCGTATAATATAAGCTTTATAGGCCTCTATCAGCTGATCGTATAAATAGCTTTACATAGACTACAGCGCTTTGTAATTGACACATTCGAATAACTAGTCCACTAGAAATTAACTAGGGCCTTAGCAGACTTTAGAAAAAAAAGTGATGACAAAATACAAAGCTCATTGGAGTCGTTTCTAGAATGAGAAAACTGGTATCATAATGAAAGCTGGTGGAATGTTTTGAGTCGAACATGGCGGCGATAGGCTGCGCCCACTGGATTCAGCCGCTTGGTACCATCTGATAACAGATGCCATCTCCATGTACTCAACCTCCTTGCGTCATACAGCACGAGAAAAACACGTGTTTGGCATTGTTGTTGATTAAAAAGAAAATATCGGTATCGGTATCGGTAAAAATGTTGGGGGAAAATATCGGTATCGGACTATCGGTAAAAAGGCATATCGGTCGCTCCCTAACGATGAAGTCTTGTAAGAAGTGCATTCTAACATCATTATGGTTGCTAATTCTAACATCATTCTAATGGCTAATTCTAACATCATTCTGGTTGCTAGCTCTAACATCATTCTCATTGCCAATTCTAACATCATTCTGATTGCTGATTTTAACATCATTCCGATTGCAAATTTTAACATCATTCTGAATGCTTATTCTAACATCATTCTGATTGCTAACTCTAGCATCATTTTGATTACTAATTCTAAAAAAAAAGGGACATGCTTTTTGATATATAAACACATTGCAGATGCTGATCTGTCGTCTTAACGTTAACAATTTCATCTCTCTCTAAATGATTATAATGAAATGTTAATTATATCAATATTTCATTTTTTTTATATTGTTATTAGTGAATTTTATTTTTTGGTTACTTTTATTATGTCTGTGTACTAAAAACAGAAATACATAAATTTTGATTATTTTTAAAGTGTGTGCATTATTTATATTTTTTTATGTATTAGCTTTTTTATAGACAAGGGGTACTTAGTATTTTAAAATTAAAGAATGTGGTACACGTCTGTCAAAGTCTGGAACACACTGACGTAGAGTACCATATGTAATCCACTTAAAACAAGTTCTTTCTTGTGAGATATTAGCTACAGTAGCCACATTGTGATACAACTCTGATTATTATATATAACTAGCTGTATCCTGCAAAACCTTTGCATAGAGTTATATTCCCTTATGTTTGATCAGTAGGCTAGGTTATTTTTGGTTTCGGACAGATCCGATTTTTTTTCATGATTTTTTTACAATCTAAACATGAAATACACACAAAAAACAACAAAGCAACAAATATTTAAATAGAATTTTGTCAAATTTCGGCATTTGTGTTTCATGTTTAAAAATCGCAGAAACTACTAAAAACTGTAGATTTAAAAAAAAATGGAATCCAGACGCCGGCATGACGCCATTTTGCTTTCTTGTTTTCAACTTTCCATTTAACGCAGACCCCAGACCGCTATTATTATATTAGATAGATGGTTATATTTAAAGCTTTGTGTCCGTAGCTAAATCATTTATACTATTACTACTAGCTATTGTAACAATGAACAAGCAAAACAATGTATATTAGTGTTTATCAATACCTTTAATGTTTTACACGTTTAGTTTTTAAAAGAAATTGTATGATGTCTATATTTAATAGATAAAATTTTAAAAAAAGGAGATGAACATAAATACGTATTTTCTAAATTAATCGAAAAGAAATAAAAATATTTCGGGAAAAATGTTTAAAATTGAAGTGAACTTTAGTAAATATATATATAAATATTTATAAAGACAAAGTATTTCAACTTTAGTATATATATATATATATATATATATATATATATATATATATATATAGTAAAGACAAATTATTTCAAGTATTTAAAAAAAAAGTTTGCATGGAATGCTTTCAGCTTGACACTTTGGGTTTGAATAATTTTTATGTCCTTGTAAGATGTAATGTAATGTTCTAGATGTCCTTGTAAGATGTGATTTACTGTTCTAGATGTCTTAGTACGATGTGATATAATGTTCTAGATGTCCTTGTACGATGTAATGTAATGTAATGTTCTAGATGGCTTTGTAAGATGTGATTTACGGTTCTAGATTTCTTAGTACGATGTAATGTAATGCTCTATATGTCAATGTCCGATGTGATGTAATGTTCTATATGTCTTTGTACGATGTAATATAATGTTCTAGATGTCCTTGTACGATGTAATGTAATATTTTAGATGTCTTTGGACGATAACTTGATGACGATTCTTTGTAGCTTGTGGAGTTCTTTGACCTTTTTGTTTATGTTGAAGGATGTGTGTGTGTGTGTGTGTGTATGTTTTATAATTCTTGAAATATCTTGTAGCAGCTAATAGGACGTTCCCTTTAGCAGAGTGAGTTGCTGTAGAATTCGTCTAAATTGCGATACAGAATGTTCTATAACAGGCCTGAAATGAAAATATTAAATAAAGTATAAATGTATATTGACATCTTAGAAAAAAGAGGGATCGATTTATGGATGATTAATTGATTTGATGTAATAATCACTCAATGACTATTACCATGGGGTAGTTTGAGGGGAAGGGTTGGGGAGGGGACCTTATAATACAGTTATCTCTGTACAAACTAACACGTCACGGTTCAACTTGTTAAAGTACTCCCAAACATTTCCTAGCGAATTATTTTGTTTGTATTTTGTTTGGATTAACATATTCAATAGTTCTATTCTTTAATGTATTAACTTCTTCATTAGTTCCATTATTTAAGTGTAAAAGAAATAGGACGATTAGGAAAGTTATGATCTGATATTTCACTTAAATTATATTATTTAAACATACCTTATTAACATCACAGTTCGTGTAGTCCAGTGGACGAAAGGATTTGCAAGTTGTGCTGCAAGTATTATCGCCGTTGATTTTACAGCATCTCATAGCAGTGCAAAGAGCTGCATTAACACCTGTTGAAATCTGCATTGTGAAAAAATTTTTGAAAAGATAGTTACATGATATGTATATATATATATATATATATATATATATATATATATATATATATATATATATATCCTAATTAAGTAGAAAAATCACTTCACAATATCTTTTCTTCACATACTGGACAATATTTGCTCTGCATATTATTTAAATATATTTGACATTGTTGATCTTTGCTGAAGGTTTCACCTGCCCTCTGACCTGCTACTGGAGTGGGGAATTCATTTTTAGCTATCGTGTTTTCTGGACGTGTACAGTTGACTCTGGAAAATGTAACGCAAATGTTAAAACTCTGTCAGTAACGATAAAATCAAATTGTTACGGCTTCTTTTATATAATCCAATAATTGTTGCGAGTTTCACAGTCATATAAATTTGGTATCAAGACAAAACCCCCAGTGGACAAAACACGGAGCGGATTTATCCCCGGCGGACAAAACCCACAGCGGACAAAACCCCCACTGGACAAAACCCTCACTAGACCTAACCCATTAAAAAATCTATTATTTGGCCCCCCATTTTTATTATACAATGTAATATTTAATACCTCTATGTAAATATATTTTAATATACGTATTTTTTTTTCAAATAACTGCATTAGTTCTTCGAACCACAGTGATCAAAAATCAATCCCTTGTTAACTTTACATCAACATGAAGCTTATCTTACCAGGTAAAACAAACAAAATGAATAGATTTAGCCCAACGTCAAGATTGACCGTATCTTTATTCTTTCCTTTTAATTCTTGCACCAAACACACATTTTATAGCAGAAGGTAAAACAAACAGCATAAAAACAAAAGTGGTCGAAAGAAAGGGGTTTTGTCTGGGGGGGGGAGGTCCAACACTTTATTTATTGATAATTAATACACTTGCTAAGATGAAAGGTGCGAAGTAGCACTTTTGTCAAGCTCTTGTCCATCTCCCTGGACGCATGGTCGCTTTGATCTGCACTCTGCTGACCACAGCTCTTGAGGCGGTGGGGGAAAAGGGTGAACATGATATTGGGGTAGCGGTGTTAGTGAATGAAACTGCAACCTTAACACAAAATTGATTAGTTTTGTTTTTAACGTTTGATCCTGTTGAATAAATTAACTCAAAGTAACATGAACTATCAGAAGAAAAAATGTACTCTTAAATAAAACGGTCTAACAGCTTATGAATTTTCAACTAAACTAGGAGGTGAATTAAAAACATACGAACAAACAAAGAAAACAACTAACATTAAAATATACTAAACGTGGAATAAAACATTCAAAGTATCTAGCGGTAAATAAACGAACTATAAAATGAACTGAGTAAAAAGAGCTAACAAATACTGAATTAACAGTAAAATATACTAAAAGAAGAATAAAACATTCAGATTATCTAGCGGTAAAAAAACGAACTATAAAATGAACTTAGTAAAAAGAGCTAACAAATTCTGAATTAACAGTAAAAAAATAAAACAGAAGTGGAATAGTGTGTGTTACCGGCGGCAAAAGTCGACCAGTAAAATAAAAAAAAATATATAGGAAATATGACAAATAAAGGCAATTATAACAGTTTTAGCTGCTCATCGAGATTTCTACGAATATCAATGAATAAATATAACACTATTTCCCCACCCGTTTGTTGATTAAATTTATAACTGTACCAGTGAGCAGAACAGAGCTCAGCTTAAAAATGGATTACACTTCTACGTAAACATTTACCAACTGATGATTTTAATAAGACGAAAAAACACTCAGGAGTATAATGTAAAGTGAAGTGGGGAACGTTTGTACCAGGGGTGGGTTGTCGGCCAAAATATTGGCAGACACCGACAGCCGACACATGAAATAATCAATGACATTTGGCTATATGTATACACATGAAATAATTAATGACATTTGACTATATCTAGGGGTTATACAAAAACCGACTTTTAGAAAAACCGGTTGTCGAAGGTCAATTTCTCAAAAAACCGGCGAAAACCGGTTTTCGGTTTTACAATAAAATAAGTGAAATAAACGATTTTTAAAGCATTCTAGCAATAATTATTTTCAATGTATGCCGTATTTAATTGACGGGCATGAAAATGAATAAAGTTTAATGTAATTATGTCAACCAATTTTTAAAGTAAAATAATAAATACAAGAAAATAAATATCAATATGACAGTAAAGATATTACTACTGCCTACTGGGTACATATATTAATATTCCTTTAAATTGCATATTGACTTATTATATTTCTATCATGGCCTTTGAACTGCTAAACTTTGTTTGGCAGTCACGAATGAGACTTAATTATTTCCCGTGTTTCATTCATATTAAGCTATAAATATACGTGGCTGTCAAAGACACGAGGTTTGGTTTGCCGCTCATAGACAAGTTCAGAATCAGCCGTTGTGATGTAGACCTCAGCATAGTACTTATTTATATATGGTCTATAGATATTACGGTTCTTTTTTTACTCTTGGTATTATCTTTGTCTTTTTCTCTCTCACTCCCTCCCTTCCTCTCTCTCTCTCTCTTTCTCTCTCACATCCTCTGTCTAAGTTTCTAATGTTATCTATATATGTGACACAGTACACAAACACCTCTGTACCTCTATGGACCCACGGGCCACGGCCACATTGAATGCCCATTTCAAAAAAATTTCTCCACTGAACTCTAAATTCACTCCTCGCCCCTCCCTTCATACAATTATCTCCACACCTACCCCATCCCTGAGATGTATCAGTTACACCAGTCATTACAGCGGCTGTACGACGGTCCAGCCTTGTTTAGGTTAGAGGGGTTGGCGGTGGTGAAGGTGTTGGATGACGAACATAAATTTAGTCAACTTGAAAAAAATATCCTCTGTCTATTGTTTAGTAACGAACTAAGGAGATACCAATACCCCAATCCCCCTCTCCCGTCTCAATGATATGCCCATTTCAAGTTGTATACTTTACGCAAGTAAACACTAAATTCTTGCGCTAAAAAATCGGTTTTTCTGTGGAATTAGTAAACGACCTGAGTTTAGCCCTCTTTTCAGGTCGAGGAAACAACGGATACAATAAATCTCTCTATGTGTATATACCCTCCCGTCCCCCTCAAGTTAACCCTGAACCACTGGTCACGCCTTCTCTCTTGTATCGCTCAACAATTACTTTCTAACAATGACCAAGTATACGGGTCAGACTGACATGGGAGTTCATTGGAAAGTTAAAGTTTCCCAGATTTCTCTGCAATTTATCTGAATGTAACAACATTTTTTTCTAATTGTTAAGTGCTAGGCTAAAACCGACTTTTTAAAGCCCAAAAAACCGGTTGTCGAATGCTTCGAGATTCGTCGAAAAAACCGGTTTTTCGCCGCCGGTTTTTAAAAACCGACAACCCCTAACTATATCTATACATATTAAATAATCAATGACATTTGACTATATCTATACACATGAAATAATCAATGACATTTAACTATATCTATACGCATGAAATAATCAATGACATTTGACTATATCTATACACATGAAATAATCAATGACATTTGACTTTATCTATACACATGAAATAATCAATGACATTTGGCTATATGTATACACATGAAATAATCAATGACATTTGACTAAATCTATACACATGAAATAATCAATGACATTTGACTATATCTTTACACATGAAATAATCAATGACATTTGACTATATCTATACACATGAATAATAAATGACATTTGGCTTTATGTACACACATGAAATAATCAATGACATTTGACTATATCTATACACATGAAATAATCAATGACATTTGACTATATCTATACACATGAAATAATCAATGACATTTGACTATATCAATACACATGAAATAATCAATGATATTTTACCACTCTTCAGTTTTAGATTGAAATAGTACGCCCTGGATATTCAGAGACACCGGATAAAAAAACTTAATGTGGTAACGTTGGACCGGGATCCCGGGGGCTCTGCTATCCCCCGAGAGAAACACTTGTGTGTGTGTGTGTGTGTGTTTAAATATATATAAGTGGTTGTGTGAACTACTGTATTTCTGTCTTTCTTTCTGTTTGTACATACATAAGATCTCTTAATACTAAAAATGTTTCATTTATCTAAGTAATTACTGTCGACTATTAAGTTTGTTACCGTTTTCCCGGGGTCTGTTGGCTATGTTAGTAAAATTAGCAATGCCTAAAAAAAATGTCTGTATATTGGGGAATGCGAGTATTTTCTTTATTGTTTGTTTTTCTTCTTTTTTTCAGCAAATTTCAATTCAAATCAGTTTAAATATGTCAAAAAATTATGATTACTAGCTATATGTTGTACATTTTTATAGATGATATTTTAATATGGGCGCCGTTACCATGGAAACGTAAAAATAATTTTGTCTCATATCTAAGATCAGTCTTATGACTGATATATATATCAGATATATATATCAGAATATATATATATATATATATATATATATATATATTCATTAACCTACTTGGACAGGTAAGTTTTGAAATAGTTTATTGAACAGTTAGAGAACGTCCAAGGGCTGGCTGGGTGATCTGATGGAGGTGTATAGATGAGTGATGCCGCCATGACATTTTTGTCAGAATCAGAGCAACTTCCGTTTGTGTCATTGTCATGTTTCGCTCCTAAGCTATTAAAATCAGTATATAAGAAAAATGTTAAGTACAACTTGAAACATTAAACTACGTCATAATTCAATGGTTACTCAAAGTAAAAAACATGGAAGGAGTTAATTTTTAACTTATATTTTTTTGTTATATATGGTGGTCAAAACAAAAGTATATCTAGAGTAGGTTATGAAAACATAGAATTCAAAGTGGGTCGCGAAATGTAAATATTTGAGGGAACTATTTCTTCCCCTCCCGTATATAATTATATATATATATAACGTAACGTTGTATTTTATGTAACGTTATGGTTCTGTGTTACATGGATGTTCTTTTTTTGGTTAACTTGTGGTAGCGTTCAATTCAGTTGCATTCACTGACAACACACCATGAACGACGCAAAGTTCTACGGTTCAAATGACGTTTATAATGCGATAAATACATACATGGAATAAAATCATATGCAGAAGTATTCACAAAAGCCTGAATAATATATCATAGCATTCAGTTGTCTCGAAAGATTGAAGCAGAAATACTTGATCAAAATAAACTCCAACTTCGTACAAAATATAACTTTATCTTCTCTATAAGTATTCTGCCGTCCCGAAGAATTGAAGTAGATATACCTACCTAAACATTATACACTTCTGCTACTTCTTGTCTACTAATTGTTGTAGCTAACTTTTCACTATAGGTTTACTGCCGCCGTCTGTTGGTCTGACCAGTCTCTAGTCTGTCTGCATTCGGTCTGTCTCCCGTCTATCTGACGAAAAACTGACTTATATCTGATTATATATGTGGATTAAGCCATTCCGTGATTCTCTTCTGATTGGCCCTTCTACCCCATTCAAACTCATTTCCATAATAAGGGCTCTTTTTTCATCCTAGTGATTGGTGCAGTCAAATACCCGTCCCGTCTCCATCATCGAGAATTCAATTAGCGAAATGTTGTTTGTCAGGACGAGCTCTCATATTAGTCGTCAGTGTAAGTACATGCATGTGACGTCAGTGTAAGTACATGCATGTGACGTCAGTGTAAGTACATGCATGTGACGTCAGTGTAAGTACATGCAAGTGACGTCAGTGTAAGCACATGCATGTGACGTCAGTGTAAGTACATGCATGTGACGCCACAAAGGTTGCTTGTTAATGCAACCGGCGACAGTGAGTGCTCGTGAGCCACGCAGAATGACGGGGAGTATTTGTCGGAAATCTCCACCCAATAGTATTGTTTTCCCTCCAAATGGGTGCGTCTCACCTATGAGATCACGTAGCAACCTGTCAACTGCCTGGAATGTGTATGCATGTGTCATTGGTGCCTCGTTCCATGTAATCAAATTGGACTGCAGAATATGTTGTGCGTGTTGCGATACAGGTTTGATATTGCATGTGGAGGTAGTAGTAAGCTTCAACGGTATTATAAACATCGAAGGTGCAGTAAGTCCACCCGGTAACAATGTTGCAGCTATACCTGTAGATGCAACGGTTATAGGAATGTCTCCCCTGGCTCTATGGTATGAGTTTTGTGTAGAATGCGTTTGTTCACTGGAGTGCTATTTTTAAATGTTTGTTGAGATATCCGTGGAGTCGGAAGATCTTGGAACAAATGGTGCATATAAAGTCCTCTGTGGAATGCATTTGTTCACTGGGATATGTTTTTAAATGTGCCTTGAGATTATTTTTTCGTGTGAACTGTTTTGATCAAATGTTGCAATGAAAATCCGGCGCAACAGATGGCACCAGAAGGTCATGACGTGTGTTTGTGACAGGCAACAGAACTTCATAACGGCCATGATCCAAAGGACCGATAAATAGCAGGGGTATGGAGAGACGTTGACCCGGATTGTAAACTCGAGGAGGGTCATGCGGACGTTCTCGGAAGTGAATAGTGATAGTAGCGGGAAGTATTTGAGACATCGCCACAATTTCAGCCTCGCCACCATAAGCGCCGGAAGTATTCATGTAGGCAGCGTATTGTCGAGCAGAGTGTATGACTGTGTTTCCGTGAGTAAGAACAATGGATAGGGCGTTACCATATTTATCCCAACGTTTGAAAACAAAGCTTTTAGCCATCTTGCAAAGTTCGAGAGCAACAGTTTCGTCAATGACATTTTTCCAGTAATATGCGACTGATAGAAATAAACCATTACCTGATGCAGGAATTTCGACTACATTAAGAGACCTGTTGACTCCCTGAAATATATGCAAGTATGCGAAGCGGTGGCCAAGGTTCGGAACCAAATATGTGACGGTATTTAGGTAAAGACAACAACAATGGCTCGCTTTTTTGTCACTTTTTTTTCTTCTGTTCTACGTCATTGCGTTCAATAATAATATACATGGAGCTCTCAATGAGGGAGTTATACAATGGTGCGCTCAAATATATCAATGCCAACGCTTGGTATACAAACGTAAAAGATCTAATTGCTTTGACATATTCGGGAAATCCACAAACGCGACAAATCTATATATAGTCTTGCAGGCCGTTGCCTCACAAGGTGGGGCGAAGAAGAGAATTATATATATAGTTATAGATAGATGATACCTCTTTCGTAAATTAATCTGATTTTTTTATTATGCCCATTTCATGATATGATATAATGACATACTAGTTTGAATAAAAACAAATGTATTATAATGAGTCAATTAAAATGTGCGTTGATTTGCGAAAAAAAAATTTTATCATGCGTTAAATTCGATCAATTATTTTTTAATCTAGCGAATATATTTTGCAAGTTGTAAAACATTTTTATTTAACTCTAAGTACAAATAACTTCTCTATTTTAGGGGGAGATGAAGATATGGGGAGGGAGAGTAAGTATATATGATGACTGTCCTACCTGTGTGCCAATTCGTGTGGAGCGACACCTAGTATACGATGTCTCCTGGTGTTGGTAATAATGGACACCCCCCTGTCTGTACAAGTTGCTCCTGTGTTTGCTGTCCCGATTACTGAAATGCCTAAAAGGCTCGGCCTAGTACGTAAGATGCATAAGTATAGATAGTTTAATCACAGCTAGAAATATTCAGATAGAGACCTTATAGATAGATAGATAGATAGATAGATAGATAGATAGATAGATAGATAGATAGATAGATAGATAGATAGATAGATAGATAGATAGATAGATAGATAGATAGATAGATAGATAGATAGATAGATAGATAGATAGATAGATAGATAGATAGATAGATAGATAGATAGATGGATAGATAGATAGATAGATAGATAGATAGATAGATAGATAGATAGATAGATAGATAGATAGATAGATAGATAGATAGATAGATAGATAGATAGATAGATAGATAGATAGATAGATAGATAGATAGATAGATAGATAGATAGATAGATAGATAGATAGATAGATAGATAGATAGATAGACGCACGCACGCACAGACATACATGCATATATGGTTAGATACATTTACTAAAACATCTTAGTGAGAACAAACCAGAGTTCACCTAGTAAAGAGCATGTAATGGTCACTCTTTGGTATTTGAGAATTCTTCACTTGCAGCTTAACCCAATTCGTCAGAGCATTGACGCCATTTTTGGTAGAGATTGTACCGTTCGTTTCCGTAACATTGTTCAGGAATTGATTTTCATCTGGGGTCTATCGATTATATGATTTATATGATTCAATATAAACGAACTGATTGATAAAAGTTTTTAGTGGATCATTAAAAAATGAAGAACTACAGGTAAAGTTACACAGTGCAAGGAACACCCCGAGACTTGAGCACATTTAACTAGACTGACGTGATTAAATTAAGTAACCTTAAAACAAGTAACTTCCCCTGATTAAAATATAATAGGGAAGCATAAATTTGAAATAAATCTAAATACATAATGCGTTCCCACTTAGAAAAAAATATAATTTTGTTTTTGAAGAATGTGTAGTTTTATTTTTGCTTGAGATATGACCAACTTTATTTATCTTTAAACAATTAATATTATTTTTTTATAAAAATTCAGTTTTCAAATTTCAAATGAAAATCACATATTGAATATTTTCTGCAATATAGTATAACTGTTTCATAATGATAAATATGCATTTTGTGATTTTATCATTATCGAATGAAGTTCATGTGTAAAAAAATTGCCTTCTGTCCAAAATGTGTTTTTGATAATATACACTTAAAAAACCAAAAGGCGTTTAAGAATCATCATGACAAACATTAAAGTGTTAGATTTTAATTGATCATCTTTTGACTTTGATTAAGGGAGAAAAATTGAACTGCGTAGAAAGATGCATAAAAGCTATTAGTTATGGCAATATTGCTCAGCTAATAGGTTTTGTATGTCTGTCTATTCATCCCTGAATATTAATCGATTATCAGGGACTATTCTAATGAACGTTAAAAGCTACTGAAATTAATGTATTAATAATTTATGAGTATTAGATACAATAATACAAGTTAGTACATTTGCCCCTTTTTCTATGAATGGGATGGATATTTGAAGACGTGGACTTCATTTTATCTGGCACGTATGGTCGCTATACCTGGGACGTCTGGTCACTACACCTGGGACGTGTGGTCACTACACCTGGGACTTGTGGTCACTATACATGAGACGTCTGGTCACTATACCTGGGACGTGTGGTCACTATACCTGGGACGTCTGGTCACTACTCCTGGGACGTGTGGTCACTATACCTGAGACGTGTGGTCACTATACCTGGGACTTATGGTCACCATATCCTTACATGAAGTCTAGCTACAACAATATATATTGCTAAAAGAAAACATCTCCTTCTACTTACGGTTAAAACTTTCAGAACTGTTACTGACGTCGATATAGAAATATCCGAGTCTTTGATGCCCTGGTAAACGGCGTTAATCTGTGGGAGTTAAAATACATAAAATTATTTATGGTTTGCAGATCTAGCCTGACTAGTCGGTGCACTGGAACTTTAATGTTCCCTGCCACAAAGAAAGGAATAAATGATATGGGGTTTTAAAGGAAGGACTCAGTTTTCACAGAAAATTAAGTGTCTATTGTTAGCGATCAACGATATTTGTGCCTAGAGCCCACAAATCTTAGCCAAGGTTTACTTTTTGCCCTGAAATAAAGCTGGTCATAGTGAACCTACTTGAAACCTAAAATTTTACGGTGATACCCCCCCCCCTTGAAGAACGCCTTTGAAAAAAAAACCGAAAACAAACGCCGACTAGATATCACGTCGTCTAGATATTTACATGTGTCGCAGAGCGATCGCCGCCTGACAAAAATTATCGCACTTCCCACGTAACAAGATGAGTTTTTATTAAAAATAATTTCCAAGTACCGCCAGTTGTGTATCACAGGGTTGGGTTGTTTTCTTCTTCTCATGGAGACTTCTTCTTACCGTTTTGATCTTTGGTTAATTTTGTTTGTTGTTTGTTTGCTGATGTTGATTGTTGTTTGTCTGACTTTTTGTTTGTTGTTTGTCTGACTATTTGTTTTTTTGTTTTTTTTCTGGTGATGTTGTTTGTTTGCTGATGTTGTTTGTTGTTTGTCTGACTTTTTGTTTGTTGTTTGTCTGACTTTTTGTTTGTTGTTTGTCTGACTTTTTGTTTGTTGTTTGTCTGACTTTTTGTTTGTTGTTTATCTGACTTTTTGTTTGTTGTTTGTCTGACTTTTTGTTTGTTGTTTGTTTGCTGGTGATGTTGTTTGTTTGCTGATGTTGTTTGTTGTTTGTCTGACTTTTGTTTGTTGTTTGTTTGATGATGTTGTTTGTTGTTTGTTTGCTGGTTTTGTTGTTTGTTTGCTGATGTTGATTGTTTTTTGCTGATGTTGTTTGTTGTTTGTTTGCCTTTTTGTTTGTTGTTTGTTTGCTGATGTTGTTTGTTTGTTGTTGTTGTTGTTTTTTTGGCGTCTTTATGTAAATGTGTTATGTGTTTTTTTTCCTCGAAAAAGGAAAACTCCAGCAGGTTTACCTAATATTTAAACTAGACTGAAACAGACATTTGCTTACGGTGTGTGTTTATATTTTTTATGAATGTGAGTCTCGGATGCGTTTCACTATTCCACCCCTGCACTCCCATCCTTGAACTAATCCCCTTATTTGCGCAGGACGTTACGTATCACTGCATTCCATTATCCAGACAAGCCAAATCTGTCTTTGACTTCCTTCAATACTTTCACTACACATTTTAATATTCTGCGCACAATACTTTCACTACACATTTTAATATTCTGTGCACAATACTTTCACTACACATTTTAATATTCAGTGCACAATACTTTCACTACACATTTTAATATTCTGTGCACAATACTTTCACTACACATTTTAATATTCTGTGCACAATACTTTCACTACACATTTTAATATTCTGTGCACAATACTTTCACTACACATTTTAATATTCTGTGCACAATACTTTCACTACACATTTTAATATTCTGTGCATGAAAAACGCATTCACCAATTTCTTTCAAATTTTCAGGCGAAATTTAAAACTTATTCTCTGTGATAAAACTCACTTTGTATATATTAACTGCCATTAACTGCCATTATATCACATTTATCTTTAAAACACGTTTTTTATGTTTAAAATTTATGGAATTGTAGCCTTATGTTTACCATACGCTAAAAATCAATTGAATCATAAAGTATTTACTCAAATAGAAATCGAAATCTACTTGACTTTGAAAACATTGTTCATAATTTTGATCTTTATCAATCAATGTTTAAATGTTCACATAAACAACAGATATTATTAAACCAGTTCCATCCAAAGGAGAAATAAGCTTTGTCAGGAAAGATATAATTTGTTTTGTGTGCAGTGTAGGTCCCCATAACGTATAGTATACAGAATACACATCGCTATTTAAAAAGACAACTATCGATGTCTATACTATGAAAGAAACGGAACAAAAAAAATGAAACATTTTACAGTAGAGGTTTTGCACATAAATGTTGATTTAAAATATGCGTACTATTACAAAAGAAGAGCTTCTGACAAATTAATTGATTCAAAATAGGCGTGCTGTCACTAAAGAAGAGCTTCTGACAAATTAATGGATTAAAAGTGATGAACAATGTTTATGTACACTTTAGTCGGCGTGAGCGAACAGCATTTTCTATCAACCCTGGCAAATCCCATCCATCTAATGGCATCGAGGACAAATTTCCCTTAAACCAATAAGGGCCATAATGTAGGGGCAGCTCATCTGTTTCTATAACCTTTGCATATTAAGTGGTTGCGAGAATAGCACAATGCCCAGACGCCTTTACTTCCCAAACATGCCAGTTACCTATTTATCATTATAATAGAAAGGATGAGCGTCATTATGTATTGTGTCCAGCACTTTGATATTGATAACACACACACACACATACACGCACACACACACACATATATATATATATATATATATATATATATATATATATATATATTAGGGTGGTGCAAAAAAATTTTTTTAATATTTCTCTGATGGTACCAGATCATTTTGTGAAATTATGTGTAATAATAACAGTTTTGAAGTTTGGGAATGATTGTATAACTTTTAAAGGTCGCTCATCAACTTTAAGTTTTTTAAATTTTTCGGTTTATTAGTGGGCAATCTAAAATGATTAATAATGTAAAAATACAACATTATATTTTTTTTACTTTTAATGTATAATAATAAAAAACATGGTCTATTTTTAAAACTAAATTATTTATATTTTTGTTTACATATTAAAATAATTAAAGAATAAAGTTTTAAGCTTCTGGTATATAATAACATATCTGCATTCACTATGGTAAAGAAAAAGTATTTTAAAAAATCTTGATAATAGTTCAAAAAATTCTAAATAATATTTAGTGTTTCAGGTTCCTAATTTATTGTATTGTATCGAAATAAAAAGTTTATTAATTATTGTTTTTTGACAACTTGGTTCCATCGATCAACAAAGATTTCTGTGGCAGAGGAAACTTTGACCTGTGGTCAGAGTCTACCTGCAGCAAGAATTGCTTTTGTTCTTCATTTTTGGTAATTGAACAGTTAAAATCCTGAATTAGTTTTATTCCTCTTTCGGCTGTATCATTAACAACTCGTAGACTTTCTATATATTTTAAAGCCTGTTGAAACTCTTCATTTTTGGTCCAATTGTCTAGGGCAACAGTTGTCAAAAATGAAGTTGGTAATTCCAAAATACTAAAAAAAAATCAAAGTATTCTCTGTTACAAAACTTTCTGGTTGTAGATATTCAATTGAAGCTAAATCAATTTTTATTCGTTTCTGTGTTTCATTCTCTCCAGCATGTTGCAGAGCCGAAACCATTTTTGTTTTTGTTTCATTGCTGATCTCATTATCAAAAAAGCCAATGCTACCATTTCTTCACTAAGATAACATAAGTGCCTCGAAAATGCTGTTGCAGCAGCTGTAAAAATTCCATTGTTAATGGCTTTATGTTGCAAAATAGTCTTCAGAAAAGTGAGATCATTCGACGGAGTCAGTGTTGGATTGGGACATGATATCCAAAATTAGGTATACACCAAACTAGCAAACAAGCTAATATTTCGAAGTGATTTTTCCTCTTTTGCCGTTAATTTGAACTGTCTCTTGAACATCAATATTTTCATTGAATATAAAATTAAATTTTGGCCATCCACCTAGCTCTGCGTATGGCTCCGGGAGCCATCACATGAGCTCCACGAGGAGGAACATCACCAAGGAACAAAATTGTAGTCCTTCTAGTCATCTCGATATTGTCGAGTAGATTCAAGAATTGTTTTCAAATAAATTAGTGCATCTTGTTTGAGTATGCTGTGAGAAGCCAAAATGTCAGAACACGTTTTATCATTTAGAGCTGTTTCATAATCTTCTTTGTCAATTAATGACCACTTGTCACGAAAACGTTTAAATAATCCTATTTCAAGGCCACTGGATTGCCCAAGAGAATTTAAAGTAACATCAAAATAGGAAAATAATGTAAACAAAAATTGAAAAATGGCGATGAGCTACCTCTAAAAGTTATTCGAATTTGCTCAAATTTTGCAGGATTCAATATAATTATATAAGGAACAAAATAAAAAGGTACCACATTCATATTTGAAACTTTTGAAAATGTCAATGTATTTGTGCACCACCCTAATATATATATTTATACGGGTGGAATAGCAGTTGACAAGATTATAAAACAATTTTTTAATAAACAAAAAAAGGAGACATAAAAAATTCCGATGAGAAGTCTTCAATAGACAGAGTGACTGACAGACAGACATAGAGACAGACAGAGATACATATGATCAGAATGACGAGAAAACAAACAATAGGCATATTAAAACAAATAAATGGGAAATTACTTACACCCTCTGCAATAAAACTGTACCAAAGTCGTAACTGAGACATTCCTTCAATATTCCCATACAACGAAGTCCAGCTAAAAATGATAAATAAGAAATAAAAGTGTAATGTATTTTTAAAGTTAGCCGACTTACCTTTTCTAAATGTTCATTTTGTAATAAATATGCAATATGGCTGTAAACATTCACAATTATATTCATTATCAATTATTTTTAAATGTAAATATTGTCCCGACCCACGTAACAATAACTCTTGACACATCAAAAACTTTGCATCCAATCAATTACGAAATTAAACTCTATATTTTTAATAATTTACAAACGCTGTGTGATTTTCTCACATACACAATCTCAAATATAAACATCTGTAATAATTATTGAAATGACGTTAAATACAATTTTCAATATTCATTGTTTAAAAAATATTAGATAAAGAATAAAGAAATAAGATTACAAATTAGACAATGCAACAAAAACCAAAATCGATTTGTGTATGATTGTGGAAATTGCGGAAATATTATCGAAATGTCATACATGTAGTTTATATCAATTAATCCCAAAGAACAGAAAAGTGAAATGTACATTAAAGAGTGAATTAGCAATAGTTTAGTTTAATTCCTATCCCTCATTAGAAGTACTACAAATGTCGGGTGGCATTTCTTTTGAGAATGCCAGAATCTTTATCAGAGAGACATAGCGAAACAATTGGTATAATCGCTTGAAGTCGTCTCAAACAGGACGCAAAGTCTACCGAAATTCGCCAAAGCCTGACAAGGTCGATTCGTGGTGAAAGCTCCGGCGAAAAGAGCAAGACCTTATAGCTCAGTTTTAAACTGGGCATGATGCGGCCAGTTCGTATCTAGCGTGAATCCGCGACACTCTTGGTCCTCAGCGTTGACGCTGCGTTGAGTTAAGGCAACGGTGAGCAATGTTTTATTTGACTGACCAGTGTTGCAGTTCAGGCAGGACTCACTGAGTAACCCGAAAGTTATTGATTGGTACGGTACTCTTCAGAAGTTGAGAGATACAGCAACCTTAATCTCACGAGCTGTAAGAGACTAGGTCTCGGAGCTCGGTTTCCAATAGATAGGAATAACTAGGTTGCACCCCAACCTAAGTGCAACGCCCTGGTACACTACTAGTAATGAGCTGTATTTATCAATGGGATGGGGAAATTCGAAAGCTTCTTAATTAAAAATCTTTTGTAATATATTCGGTGAAGTTTACCATAAATACGTTCATATAACTTGAAACCTCGTATAACCTCAAAACAATATATTGTACATAAGAAGTCTGATATCTTTATGCTTCAATGTTTTTATAATCTATATACATAATATTCATTTCCACTCTGCGTTAAATCGAAAGCGAAAAACAAGAATTCAAAATGGCGTCTTGCCCGTGTCTCGATTCGATATTTCTTTTTTGAAAAATCTACAGTTTTAATACGTTTCTGTGGTTTTTATTATGAAATGTAAAAGTCCCAAATATAAAAAAAAGTAATAATTAACATATAATATCATTCAAAGTATTGTAGTTTTTATAACAACAGATAGCATTTTAACATCGTCAAACGTAAACAATAGTAATAATTGAAAATCTCTGACGATAAGACTAGCGAGCACGTTTTCGTATCTAATTTCGTATAGAAACTTTTTTTTTAAAGTCGATATAATATAAAAAAAAAGAAATTCTGCAAATTTCTATACAAGTTCTCGGCTATTATAACACTTCATTTTTTTAAATATATTGGACTTTGATTTATTTTAAATTACAAAATAAGATTATATAGGCCAAAAAACTAGGTGTAGTGGAAGTGAAAAAATAATCGAGCTAGTTTTTTTTTAAAAAATACATTAAAATTATCAACTCGATCGTGTGACGTGGTGGCTGAATGGATAAGCAGCTTTTTTTATGCTGACTATCCAGGTTCGATTCCTCTTAGGGACATTTTTTTTCTATTGTTTTTTTTCAGAAGGTATCCTTTTAGTTGTTTTAATGAAAAGTAACTAATTAGATCTCTTTGACATTTTTTTTTATTGAAATAATTTATCTTTTAGGATGTTATAAGAAAAAGAAACGTACAACTAATTAAATTTTTAATTATTTCATAACTTAAAAAAAACAAAATTATGTTGAAAATATCTATCAAAGCTGAACACAGAGGCGTACATAAGGTGGGGTGAGGGGGTCCGGCCTGGTCCCAACTTGAGGAGAGCCCCCCAAAAGTATTTTTTACAATAAATATTAAGTACATAATCTCATGTCATTGTATCGAATGTCAAATTGCAGGGGCGCCAAAAGAGGCCAAGCCCCCGTGCCCCCAAATCCCTAGGTATGCAAAGGCTTTGCAGGGTACATCTAGTAACTTATAATAAACAGAAGCTTATTATAACTTTGTTTCATTACGTTATTTGACAATCACTACCATACTCTCGTTAAGCTCGTCTAAATTAACCGAGCGGTATGGCGGGCAATTTCCTCTCCCCCTGTTTTGCTAGCGTTTAAAAAAATGAATTGAGTTTTCCATTTATAATAGAGATCAGTGCTTGAGATGTGTAATCACTGTACTTGCAATACTCCTCGTATTCGATTATGAAGGCCATTTCCACGACGTGTTGTGTTAAGGCTCGTTTGCGCCTGTAACCCGGATGTTGATCATAAGTTTTGTACTTGGCTGATTCTTCAAGTTCCGGATCGTCAGCTAAAAAGAATAAAAAAAAAAACAACTTATGGTTATACGGCTGAAAAAATTGTCTCAAAAAATTTTTTCTACAGGTGGTCACGAATACGTTGATCATAGTAAGTCACGAATAAGTTGATCATAGTAAGTCATGAATAAGGTGATCATAGTAAGTCACGAATAAGGTGATCATAGTAAGTCACGAATACGTTGATCACAGTAAGTCACGAATACGTTGATCATAGTAAGTCACGAATACAGTGATCGTAGTAAATCACGAATACGTTGATCATAGTAAGACACGAATACGTTGATCATAGAAAGTCACGAATACGTTGATCATAGTAAGTCATGAATACGGTGATCATAGTAAGTCACGAATACGGTGATCATAGTAAGTCACGAATACGGTGATCATAGTAAGTCATAAATACGGTGATCATATTAAGTCACGAATACGTTGATCATAGTAAAATGCTACTACAATAAGATTTCGTTAAAAGCAAATAATTGTTAAACTAATGTAAATTTTTTCGGTTTCAGATTTCTAGCCTTTAACTCACAACAATAAAAAGGGGAATTATTGCCGAGCGTGCCAGACGCATTACTGGAACCCCAAAATGTGAAGCGGTCACAGAATTCCTCAAATATATGGGAATTTATACTTTTTAATTTCAGTCATTTTTTTTTAAATAGGGAGAGGGATAGAGAAGTATTTTCTTCAGTTTTTTCGATTAATTCCTATTAATTTTTTTTTAAGGAGAAATATTTATAACTGTAAAATTTATTCTCGTACAATTGGTAATTGACCATTCATTTTTTTAACCAACTGGTTGGGAAACATATCTTTATTGGCTGTCAAAAAATGCCTTATAAGTATAATTTTTGTACCTAAAAATGGTCTTAGTATGTTTTATAAAAAAAGAACTCGGTCTGTAATATCACAAGTAAAAGTATTTTTATATATTTTCGGCAGAAATAATTGCTGTAAGAGACTAGGTCTCGTAGCTCGGCTCTTGATACAGAGGTATAAAGAGGTGGCACCCCGACTTCAACACCGGACAAAGTACTGATGCCGACACCGACACCAGGAAAAAAAACGCCGACACCGCCGACATCGACATCGACAGCTCTGATTTTTAAGTAACAAAAAATAAATTGTGTTAAGTTTTTAAAATTTTAATTGCCTTTTTTTTCAAAATCAGGATAGTAGTCTGCTTTTTTTCAAAATCAGGATAGCACTTATATTGACGAAAAAACATTTCGTAGTAAAATAATATTTACACTAGTGATATACTTAATTTAAAAATATTCCACCCAGACATTAGCTTTAAAATTACTTTAAGCATTACCAATGTACACTACACTGATCTAATTCTTCGATATTCTATCAAGGAAAGTAAAGTCGTCTTGCAGATACCTTTCTCGATAATTAATGCATTGTCTCTTAAGTTCATTTGTTCATCATATCTAGGGGAGTTAAATATTTTGTGTAACTGTGAGTTGCCTGTGCTTGCCTCCCCTTCATGAGGTTCAATGTCCCAGCTGTTACCAAACGCATTGAATGCATTCATGTTTTTAGTTTTAAAACATTGCAATAATTTGGAAAAATATAAGGTTTAAAAAATGTAATCTTTCATTCACATATTCATTTGACAATAGTAACGGGTGGTTTCCCCTTGCTAGTTAGCCCAGGCTTAATCTATCATAAAATTGATTTATCGCGGATTTCCTAATTTAGTTCTATAATTCAGTTTTGAACATGACTGAGTTAAAATTGTTGCAGCTAAATTAACCCTAATTGATATAATTAGCATATTGATATATTAAACGAATAATTCAGACCAGTTTATGCACGTGACAGTTCTATTAATGCTTTTTTTATTCTTCAAAACAAAATAAAAATAATAATTATCTTAATGGTTTATGTTACTTAGGGCTTATGTTACTTATGGCTTATATTACTTATGGCTAATATTACTTATTGCTTATATTACTTATCGCTTATGTTACTTATTGCTTGTCCCACCAAAATACCTTCTCTATTCCGATATAAAATTGACTCGAAGTTCTCACCATAAATTGTTTCAACCCCATGACACAAGTCAATCGACACATGGAAGAATAGACAGATGTTAACTAATTCTATAATTCATGATCAGAAAATAGAATTAGGAAATGATAATCTGATTGCTCCAATGTCATTTTGATTTTATTTAAACCAGATAATTCATGCCTTTCACGTTTTCTATCTAGGTAGTTCTGATCTTTTTTTAGAGCAGCTTATTAGCAGCCATTAAACGAAATAATAGCGCGTTTAGAAGAATGATGGCTTATCTTTTAACACATCACTTACATGGGTTGACTTTGTCCCGAATGTTGTTATTCTAGAATTAAGGGTAAAAAAGAAAATAACTTCCATTTCCCAGTCATAATGTTTTTCATATTCGATGGTCTACTTTAGAAAAAAGATAGACAATGCGCTTAAATCATTATTGTTGTTATACTTATCTCCCTGCCCTCGAAGAAGGTGGCGTACTAGAAATAGGGAATTCCAAAGCACCTTTTAATTCACTATTGAAAGAAGTGACAATGTGACTTAAGAGCAGTAGAGTAATGGTGATGTATGGGCAGTAGAGTAATGGTGATGTATGGGCAGTAGAGTAATGGTGATATATGGGCAGTAGAGTAATTATAGTAATGGGTATGTATTTGCAGTAGAGTAATGGTGATGTATGGGCAGTAGAGTAATGGTGATGTATGGGCAGTAGAGTAATGGTGATGTATGGGCAGGAGAGTAATGGTAATGTATTTGCAATAGAGTAATGGTGATTATGGGCAATGGAGAAATGGTGATGTATGCGCTGTAGAGTAATGGTGATGTATGGGTAATAGAGTAATGGTGATGTGTGGGCAGCAGAGTAATGGTGATGTATGGGCAGTAGAGTAATGGTGATGTATGGGCAGTAGAGTAATGGTGATGTATGGGCAGTAGAGTAATGGTGATGTATGGGCAGTAGAGTAATGGTGATGTATGGGCAGTAGAGTAATGGTGATGTATGGGCAGTAGAGTAATGGTGATGTATGGGAAGTAGAGTAATGTTGATGTATGGGCTGTAGAATAATGGTGATGTATGGGCAGTAGAGTAATGGTGATGTATGGGCAGTAGAGTAATGGTGATGTATGGGCAGTAGAGTAATGGTGATGTATGGGCAGTAGAGTAATGGTGATGTATCGGCAGTAGAGTAATGGTGATGTATGGGCAGTAGAGTAATGGTGATGTATGGGCAGTAGAGTAATGGTAATGTATGTGCAATAGAGTAATGGTGATTATAGGCAATAGAGTAATGGTGATGTATGCGCTGTAGAGTAATGGTGATTATTGGCAGTAGAGTAATGGTGATGTATGGGCAGTAGAGTAATCGTGATGTATGGGCAATAGAGTAATGGTGATGCATGGGCAGTAGAGTAATGGTGATTATGGGCAGTAGAGTAATGGTGATGTATGGGCAGTAGAGTAATGGTGATGTATGGGCAGTAGAGTATTGGTGATGTATGGGCAGTAGAGTAATGGTGATGTATGGGCAGTAGAGTAATGGTGATGTATGGGCAGCAGAGTAATGGTGATGTATGGGCAGTAGAGTAATGGTGATGTATGGGCAGGAGATTAATGGTGATGTATAGTCAGGAGAGTAATGGTGATGTATGGGCAGTAGAGTAATTGTGATGTATGGGCAGTAGAGTAATGGTGATGTATCGGCAGTAGAGTAATGGTGATGTATGGGCAGTAGAGTAATGGTGATGTATGGGCAGTAGAGTAATGGTAATGTATGTGCAATAGAGTAATGGTGATTATGGGCAATAGAGTAATGGTGATGTATGCGCTGTAGAGTAATGGTGATGTATGGTCATAGAGTAATGGTGATGTATCGGCAGTAGAGTAATGGTGATGAACGGGCAGTAGAGTAATCGTAATGTATGGGCAGTAGAGTAATGGTGATTATGGGCAATAGAGTAATGGTGATGTATGGGCAGTAGAGTAATGGTGATGTATGGGCAATAAAGTAATGATGAGATATAGGCAATAGAGTAATGGTGATGTATGGGCAGCAGAGTAATGGTGATGTATGGGCAGTAGATTAATGGTGATGTATGGGCAGTAGAGTAATGGTGATGTATGGGCAGTAGAGTAATGGTGACGTATGGGCAGTAGAGTAATGGTGATGTATGGGCAGTAGAGTAATGGTGATATATGGGCAGTAGAGTAATGGTGATGTATGGGCAGTAGAGTAATGGTGATATATGGGCAGGAGAGTAATGGTGATGTATGGGCTGGAGAGTAATGGTGATGTATGGGCAGTAGAGTAATGGTGATGTATGGGCAGTAGAGTAATGGTGATATATGGGCAGGAGAGTAATGGTGATGTATGGGCAGGAGAGTAATGGTGATGTATGGGCAGTAGAGTAATGGTGATGTATGGGCAGTAGATTAATGGTGATGTATGGGCAGTAGAGTAATGGTGATGTATGGGCAGTAGATTAATGGTGATGTATGGGCAGTAGAGTAATGGTGATGTATGGGCAGTAGAGTAATGGTGACGTATGGGCAGTAGAGTAATGGTGATGTATGGGCAGTAGAGTAATGGTGATATATGGGCAGTAGAGTAATGGTGATGTATGGGCAGTAGAGTAATGGTGATATATGGGCAGGAGAGTAATGGTGATGTATGGGCTGGAGAGTAATGGTGATGTATGGGCAGTAGAGTAATGGTGATGTATGGGCAGTAGAGTAATGGTGATATATGGGCAGGAGAGTAATGGTGATGTATGGGCAGGAGAGTAATGGTGATGTATGGGCAGTAGAGTAATGGTGATGTATGGGCAGTAGAGTAATGGTGATGTATGGGCAGTAGAGTAATGGTGATGTATGGGCAGTAGAGTAATGGTGATGTATGGGCATTAGAGTAATGGTGATGTATGGGCAGTAGAGTAATGGTGATGAAGCCGGAAGTGTAGAATGGCGGCCATTGGAGTTGTTCATTGTAAATAGATTATTTAATGCGGTGTTTTTTTTTAACAAGTTCTTTAATGATTCCTTAGAACATAAAATATAAATATTTCCGACTGTGTCGGCCTATAAAATAGTTGTTAAGGAAAAGAAAATTATGTAGGAATCATTAACAGCTTTGAAATCGTCCTGTAAATAAATCAGTAATCATGGGATAGTAATAAGGGAAGTATTCTTTTTTTACTCACTAGAATTAATGCGTGTGTGTTATTGTACTTTCATTACTTACCAAGTTGTACTGGTCATTGCTTCTGCGAACTATCACAGCTGAAGACAGAGACGGGTCAGTGTAGACGGCCGAGTCCTGGTTGGTCAATGACAAAAAAAATTAAAACTATGACAAAACTGGACGCATAAATATACTACTATTTCCGTTAAAACACATTCTGCCATTCATTGTCTGTGTCGTAGTGAAGGTTAATGCAATACTGCTTTTGTAAATTGACTGCACTCGTTAAAAAACAATTTAAGAATTAAGTTATGTGCCAGATGGTATTTTTGTACTGTAAAATTTTAAATCCTGTTTTGTCCTTTAGAAACCATACGTGTGCAATATTTTCAGATATATGATACATATGTGCTTACATCTCATTGGTCTAAACTAAGCTAAATTGGCCACTTCTTTATTGAACTAATCAGTGTACGTCTATTTATAAGTGAACTACAGTTTTAGATATATAGCCGTAAATATCATACATTGGACTGTGAGTTTCATGCAATAATAATGACAACACAATTAACCAGAGCTCACAAACAAAAACAGACACATATAGTTCCATAAAATACTAGTATTTTCATAATTCACTGTTTTGATTTAAACTATATTTTTTTTAATTATTTCAATTGCACGAGTTTCCAACTTAATGACCAAATTTATTCTCTTTCTTTTATGTTTCATTTTCTGAATAGCACTTCACAAAGAGCAAAATAAAATTTCGGGCTCATTTGTGTTCATTGGTAGAGGATTTACTTTACCGTGATAAATTGGTTTCCTAGTAGGGTTGTCCTTGGATCGTTGGTGGTCATATCAAGAAGTTCAGATTGACTCAGTCTTAATGTCACGGGTTTGTCCAGAAAGTTCATTTGAAAGGTCAGCAGGTCCGGCATAGATTCGTCTGGTACATCTCTTCTTGTCCTGTACCTGGTGTTGGCCTCGGACACAAGATGGACAGGTACCACATGGACTATTGGAGGAAAGAGAGTATACAGAATAGATAGATAGATAGATAGATAGATAGATAGATAGATAGATAGATAGATAGATAGATAGATAGATAGATAGATAGATAGATAGATAGATAGATAGATAGATAGATAGATAGATCTTTCGGAATCGCGCACAACTCACAGAAGTGCCGCATTCGGCTCTAAATATACGCCACCTGACAAATGTGTTTAAAACTCAATGTAAACTTTAGCTCGCGTGACGGTAAAGTCATGGATCTTTATTTACTAGTATGTAGACAATTAAAATCAAAGATTAAGGCGATTGTGCCCGCCAGTTGAGTATTATATTTGGTTGATTTTGAGACAGTTACCATGTTAATACAACGATTTTGTTTTCATTCGACACTGTCAAAAAAATGTATTGTTTTATTGTTCATGAATAGTCCTAGCCTAGGCTATTTATGAAGACATCGTTCTGGATGGTGAAGCTGCTGTACAAGACATATAGGCCTAAGTAACTATTTTTATATCTAAATAATCAAGTTCAGCAAATATTTGGATAATTTGAGTAAAGACAAAGATTATCTTGCTGCACCCAATGACATCAACGTATGATTTTAACCATTTTAGCTCTGTGGAAAAAAATTAGTTGATGAAAGAGAAAGAAAATAATATTTTTTATTGTCTCAGTTAATTTCGCAAATATCAAAAAGGTCAACTAGACATGTTCTTGGCTAAATACTTTGGGCTTTGGTTGGTCTCTCCCGGCCAGTGGACTTATTGATGGGATAATGTATACATTTATAAACGGTATTAGAAACGCGGTATTGTCCAGTGTACACTCTGACTTGACGCAACGCACATTATTTGTAACATGTATCATTGCCGTCAACAATTTACCTGCATCGAGAGCTGCAAAAAGACAAATCATGCAGTAGACACGTAGCATCATGGTGTAATGGCTTCAATTAATACTCAACCAGCAGGTGTGATGTAATCGAGCTACTGAAACACATTAGTCACATGAGTACTTTATATAGTTTCTCGGCACATGGAATATTTTACATTTAAAAATGTGTTCACGTAATAAGGGTCATTACTGTTCAACTAATCAGCATAAATTATCCCTTTATTTCCTTTCATGCCCGCATTAGTTCCAGCTGCGTCACTTCCATGGCCAGGATATTCGCTGCACGGGCAGTATAGCGACTGTCAAAACAGCGACTGTCATAACAGCGATCTCAAATGAGTGACCTAATCAGAATGGCGAATGTCATAACAGCGACTGTCTAAATGGCGACCGCATTATAATAGCGACTGTCATAATAGCGACTTTTCTGTCAACTTGAGAGTGAGATACACTCACTATTCACTGGTAGGACTTAGTGAACGGCTTGGAGACTGAAGACTATCCCCTTCGATGTTGTGATATAAAAGATGTCTAGCTATTAAGATAAGAACAAGTAATGTGGGTAGAAAACAACAAAAATGTAAAACATCAAACACTCTAGAAGTAGACCGAGGGCGACGTCGGACAGTCTAAGAGTCTTTTGAATAAATGAACACATTTTTTAACCATCTATATTCTATAACATGAAGATGGACACCTGGGTGTAACATACAACTAGGTGTAACACACCAGAGTGTAACACACAACTGGATGTAACACACAACTGGGTGTAACACACTACTGGGTGTAACACACAACTGGGTGTAACACACTACTGAGTGTACAACACAACTGGATGTAACACACAACTGGGTGTAACTAGTGCTCGATTTACCGCCGGGGACTGTCATCCCCGGCTCTGCTTTAGCTAATTTCATCCCTGCCGGGGATGACATTTATCCCCGGCTCTGCGGGATTTTTTTTCATTCCCAGCACTGGTAAATTTTTAACTTTAACTTCATAATTTTGTACTGTCTTCTATGTACCGAATCAATAGAAATAAACGTACAGTAAGAGTTCGAAGTATTTTTTGTAATCTTTGGTTCTAATTTTAAGTTCACTTTTAATTCGTTGCTCGTAAGTCGTGAGTTATCAATCGAAAAATTTTATTTTTATATAAAAATCAAGACAAAGATTTAAAGTAATTTTTTTTTATATAATTTTAAATTAAGATGTCTAAATAGCCGTCTTGCAAAAACGTTAATCCAAACAAAGTTGTCTTTTACAAAGAAGCAACTGTATTTCAAGGAGTCTAATTTCAAAAAGATGATCTTCATACTATGTCTGCTGCGTGTAAGTCATTAGTTACAGTATATCCGTAGCAATAATTTTTTATTGCAAGTTTAGATTATCCGACTTTAATAAGTTTAATTTGAAGTTGAAATCAAAATACCTAAGTAGCTGGTGTATTGATACAATAATTTTTTATTCTGCACGCACTAGATTTATGTTTAATGGTAACACTGGAGTAAAACCATTTGCTCGTAAACAGTGTAATATAAGTTTTCAAGACTGATTCACAGCTATAAGACACGTCACATGTTATAAAATTAAACCAAACAGTGTAATCTAAAAGGATTTTTTATTGATGATGCTGAAATTTAATACGCTGACTTAAGGCGAATCTAGGAATGGGTCCTCTAGAAGGCCAGTATATAGGCCAGGGAATAGCAGGCTGTTGGGGGCGTATATCGCCTACCCCTAGAACCGCGCCTGCTCCGACAGTCATTCATTGCAATTCTTATTGCATCGTTTTCATTTTTAGGCCCGGTGACTCCTATATTGTATCAAGTTTATACACAATTCTAACAAAAATAGTTGAAGAGCGAGGCTGCATTTTTGTCTATGTACCAAGTTTGTTTACGCCATAATTCATCAGAATTCGAAACCATCAAACAATTGCTGTTTATTCAAAGTAATGGTCCACCACTTCAATATTTTGTTACAAAGTTGTATGTCACAATGTGGTTAAAAGACGGAAGGCATTCTGCCAGCGATGTAGGTCTACCTTCAGGCACACCAACAAAAGAATAAGTTATGGAACAACGTCATAATTTGTTCAAATAATTGAAATAATTATGAGTAATGGAATATTTGATTTCAACAAACAGAGAATAAATGAAAATTGTGCATTTTTCGTTAAAAATAAATTCATTGCTTGTCCTATTAATTTGCAGCTTCAAATTTGTTTGAACCAACGTGAACTATGTTAGTTAAGACAAATCTTTCCCCATTTTTGTCCCCGTTTTGTCTGTCTGTCTGCCTGTCTGTCTGTCCGTCATCACCCTAGATCTCAACAACCATAAGTCCTAGACCCGTGATGTATATATCATTTTGTATGTCTTGGCCTGCCAAGTAAACACCTTGGTCCATTTCGCGATCTGACCTCTGAGAGCCAAAAAAGGGGGCGTTTTAAGTACCGGTTTTACTATATAAGCTATATTAATAAAGGAGCGCCCTATATCTCAGCAACCATAAGTCCTAGACCCATGATGTATATATCATTTTGTAGGTCTTGGCCTGCCAAGTGTACATCAAAAGTTCATTTCGCGATCTGACCTCTGATGGCCGAAAAGTGGGGCGTTTTAAGTACCCTTTTAGCTTATATTTTAAATATAAATAATAAAAGCTAATCAAAGGGGCATAATCATTATTTATTTTTGTAACAGTTATTCAACATGATTACTTCCCTCTCTATTTTTCAAAACCCAGCAAAATCTATGGCTGTCACCCGGAAAAAAAAATACGGATTTCGTCCGACATAACCGTAGCCACTGCGTACACGAAAATGCTCTAAAATGTCCTTTGTCCGAAACGGAAAAGACTTAAATTGCTTGTTTTATATTATTGTTGGTTTTGTCTATAAAAATAAATTAGTTACTTGTTGACCCATGGATTGTAAATTGAAGATCCTCAAAAAAATTGCATCTCGCCGCCGCTGGGGATGCCGGGGATATCCACGACACTGAGAATTGCCATCCCCGGATCTGGTTTAACTTATTTCATCCCCGCCGGGGATGACATTTTCCCCCGGCTCTACAGAAAACTTTGTTCATCCCCGACACTGGTTTTTTCTTAAATCGAGCACTGGGTGTAACACACAACTGGGTGTAACACACAACTGGGTCTAACACACAACTGGGTGTAACACACAACTCGGTGTAATACATTACCGGGTGTAACACACTAATGGGTGTAATACATTACCGGGTGTAACACACAAATGGGTGTAACAAACAACTGGGTGTAATACATTACCGGGTGTAAGGCACTACTGGGTGTAACACACAACTGGGTGTAATACATTACCGGGTGTAACACGCAACTGGATGTAACACACAGCTGTGTGTAACACACAACTGGGTTTAATACACTACCGGGTGTAACACACAACTGGGTGTAATACACTACCGGGTGTCATACACTATAGGGTGTAACACACTACTGGGTGTAACAAACAACTGGGTGTAATACATTACCGGGTGTAACACACAACTGGGTGTAATACACTACCGGGTGTAACACACAACTGGTTGTAATACATTACCGGGTGTAACAAACAACTGGGTGTAATACACTACCGGATGTAACACAAAACTGAGTGTAATATACTACCGGGTGTAACACACAACTGAGTGTAATACACTACTGGGTGTACCACACTATTGGGTGTAACACACAACTGGGTGTAACACACTACCGGGTGTAACACACAACTGGGTGTAATACACTACCGGGTGTAACACACAACTGGGTGTAACACACTACCGGGTGTAACACACAACTGGGTGTAATACACTACCGGGTGTAACACACAACTGGGTGTAATACACTACTGGGTGTAACACACTATTGGGTGTAACACACAACTGGGTGTAACACACTACCGGGTGTAACACACAACTGGGTATAACACACAACTGGGTGTAACCCACAACTGGGTGTAACACACAACTGGGTGTAATAAACTACTGGGTATAACACACTACTGGGTTTAACACACAACTGGGTGTAACACACTACCGGGTGTAATACATTACCGGATGTATCACACTACTGGGTGTAACACACTACTAAGTGTAACACACACATACACTTTTATCAGTAAAACAAACTGCTACTAAACTAACTTTGAAACATTCTTTTTTCTTAATTAAACACTGTTTTGTTCATCCATAAAAAAGATTAAAACTGTAAACAATACATTAATAATCTGAAGGAATACATTAATAATATACATGCAGTGTGTGTGTTTGTGTGTTTTCAGCTGTTGCCAGTTGCCTGATGAATTAGTCGCTGTTATGACAATAGCTCTTTTGATACAGTCGCTACCATGAGGTCGCTGTTGGGACAGTCGCTTTTTTGACAGTCGCTATTATGAACCCGAGCCGGATATTCATATAATAAAAATAAAGTGTTTGACAATTAAAACCGCTAACAATTAAAACCGCTATGAAGATCACTTGATGAATTTGTAGACGATGTTTTTTTAGGGGTAGACAGATACAAAGGGTGAGATAGTGTATAGGTAAGTGAGTGACTATATCAACTGTTGGGTCTGGTAAGTGAGTGACTATATCAACTATTGGGTCTGGTAAGTGAGTGACTATATCAACTGTTGGGTCTGGTAAGTGAGTGACTATATCAACTGTTGGGTCTGGTAAGTGACTCTATCAACTGTTGGGTCTAGTAAGTGAGTGACTATAACAACTGTTGGGTCTGGTAAGTGACTATATCAACTGTTGGGTCTGGTAAGTGAGTGACTATATCAAATGTTGGGTTTGGTAAGTGACTATATCAACTGTTGGGTCTGGTAAGTGACTATATCAACTGTTGGGTCTTGTAAGTGACTATATCAACTGTTGGGTCTAGTAAGTGAGTGACTATATCAACTGTTGGGTCTGGTAAGTGAATGACTATATCAACTGTTGGGTCTTGTAAGTGAGTGACTATATCAACTGTTGGGTCTGGTAAGTGAGTGACTAAATCAACTGTTGGGTCTGGTAAGTGACTATATCAACTGTTGGGTCTGGTAAGTGACTATATCAACTGTTGGGTCTGGTAAGTGAGTGACTATATCAACTGTTGGGTCTGGTAAGTCACTATATCAACTGTTGGGTCTGGTAAGTGACTATATCAACTGTTGGGTCTGGTAAGTGAGTGACTATATCAACTGTTGGGTCTGGTAAGTAAGTGACTATATCAACTGTTGGGTCTGGTAAGTGAGTGACTATATCAACTGTTGGGTCTGGTAAGTGACCATATCAACTGTTGGGTCTGGTAAGTGAGTGACTATATCAACTGTTGGGTCTGGTAAGTGAATGACTATATCAATTTCATCGACATCATCAGTTCTGGCAAGGAGTCGATGAATGTTCTTTGACGTTTACTTAGAAAATGAACTTCCCATGTCTTTTTTTGCTTTTTTGTAGTGATGTAACCAACAGAACATTTTATCATTTTCGATGGGTAAGTGTATTTTACCAGAACCCAACTGCCTTGCTGAAGAACAGGAACAGGTTGGCTGGGTGTTGTCTTTCTGCCTGGCGCCACTTGTTCAGTTGGTTTTGACTTTCTCAAATTTCATACGTTTCCGTTTGTATATTAGCATGGACGGTAAATACCATCCATTCGCTGAAATGCAAACAGCACAAGTAACTGACTCACCCTGTTCATTACTTGTCATTGCCCCAACCCGTCGTTGGCCTCGTTATGCAAGTACTTTTGATTGTCCATCTTGGACGGTGGACAAGCTGGTTTCATCCATGTTAAACAGCCTGTTCAGTGTTAGTTTTTATTCATCATAAACACGATCTAGCAACTAAAAGAATGAGTGCACTCGTTATCTGTTAAAGCCTTGATCTCGGGCTATTGATGCTCCTTCTGGCTCTCGCAACGTCAGCTCATGAACCCATAGTACCATTTTTTACCTGCCAGTTTGTCTTCTCTGTTAAAATAGTGTTGCAGAGCATTAGCCTCTGCCATATTAAAGGTCAGAGTCTTAGATCATCAATGCGTAAACCAAAATACATTGCTTCACGAGAAAGACAATGATTTACTAATTCTCTTTCATGTTTTTTCTGTAAAAACACATTCATGTCCATGATGTTTAATATTGCCATTGGTAAATTTATTTTTCATTGTCACATTGTCACGTGACGCGACAGTGTCGACCTTGGGAGGCCATAAGTTTCTGTTGCCTTGTTAAGGCCCATGTCACCCCGCTGCACCGCAGAAACAGCCCGATCCAAATCTTCTGAACTCCATTTGCTGCAGACACGCTTCACCTGAGCATAGTATTTTACACTTTACAGAGAATGATTCAGAGATTATATTACTGTAGATTTTTTATGTAGTCTAGGTTACGAACACACATATTTTAATAAATTTCCCTGATTAGAACGTGTCATGGTATAGTTATGTGTTCTGCGCACACAGGTGTGTGTATATGTTTGGAGCTTGGCCAACCAGGTCAACATGAGGTCACGGGGTCAAGATTCTAGATATTTAGAGAATATAAATAAGAAGTTTATTGTAAATAGCATTGTCTGAGAATGTGTGTGAGAGAGAGAGAGAGACGTAGAATGTTCGAGGATGATGTAAGTTAATTATATAAAGACGATGTTTGGAAGTGGAGAAGTTCAGTTGAGTTGAGAAGGCAAGTGAAGTCAGTTCAGTTCAGGAGTTCAGTTCAGTTGAGTACAGAGAGAGATAGAGTATTACAGTACAGTTCAGAAGTCAGTTCAGAAGTTTTAATGAATCAGTTGAGTTTATCGTTAATAAGTGTATATTCATTGAGTCGAGGAGATTGTCAGTCATTGTGAATTATATTGGATTTATTATATTTATATTTTATTGTGTCGTCAATAAATTATATGAACCATGGACATGAATTGAGTTTCTCATTATAAACCAGTTCATACAATAACATCCTTTACAGAACGCAACGCAATTTTTGTTCCAATCAAGGCAACATCACTGTTCCAATCTAGGCAACAATGACCTACTTTTGTTTGCCATCGTGTAGTTCAGACACAGATCAACGAATTCCTATTATCGCTCACAGACTTCAAGAAGCATCAACACGCGTTGTGTACTGCAAATATAATTTGTAATTTATTAGGGAATCCTTCCTTTGCACTCGTTACTTTTCTTCTCTAAAGATAGATGAATCTTCACCAAAACAAGTTCCCTTCGATATATTTAAACAACATTACAAAATAAAAACTGTAACTCGATCACTCGATATATCCGGTAAGAACCGCACTGCTAGCGTTGTGCAAATCAACAATAATGTATTTATCCGCCGATAATTCAGTGTTCCATTCAAGGCACTGTTCCATTAATGGCAACTCCCCCCCCCCCCCCACCACAATTTTAACATTTCTGTTTTGTTTTTGGTTTTTTTTGTCCTTTTTTATTATTTCTCGATAATTGATAAGCAAAAAAACGAAAAGATTTATTGGTGAAGGGCCAATCACAAAAGTTTCAGAACCACTGTCCTAGATGATGTTTTAACAGAATATGACCAATGTATTAAGAGATACCAATTAGCAGCAGAATGTATAGCAGCAGAATGTTTAGCAGCAGAATCTTTAGCGGCAGAATGTTTCCGTAAGAAAAGTAAAAAGGACAATTTGTAAATGTTCAAAATGTGAGTTATTAATGTCTGACATCATCATTATCCATTTAACAATCATCATCAAGTGTAGACCTTTTGTTCTGTTAACTCCTTAAGTTATATTGATACTTTTAGGTCTTCTGTGTAACGTATGTAAAACATCAAAATCAATTATGAAGTTGAGTTCATTATTGTGTGTTGATGCAACTCGAAGAACTTCAATTCCTCAGATATTCCTGAATTACTAAATAGAAGTTGAACTGGTAAAAAATATAAACTAAGTCTGTCATGAACTGTGTAGTTGAAAATAAGATATAAAATACTCGTTCTAAGTTAATAAGATAAATAGACACATTTATGAATTATTGCAATATTGAGTCATCAATATATTTTATCATTAGCCATTAAACATTACTATCGTTAGATCTTTTAACCCTTCATATTAGTCTTGGAATTATTAGGTCTATATCGGAATATATGTACAACATAAAAATCTCGTATAAGGTTGAGCCTATCTTGATGTAACATTTGGTACTGCAGATCTAAGAACTTAAAAAGCATCACTGTCATTCCTGAATCAATAAATGAAAAGTTAACCGGTAAATGTATAGACTACATTAGTTGTAAGCTTTGAGTTTAAAAATAAAATATTCACCCAAAGTTAAAACGATATTTAGAGATACATATTATTTACAAGGATATATAGGTGTATATAATTGATTCACCAAATACAGTGAACAGAAAAACAACAATGGATGGGCCATTTGATGATTTAGGGCAGAGGTTTTCAACCTTTTTTACCCTGCGGACCCCACAGACATTCCAAGTTTGGGTGGCGGACCCCCATAGCCTAAGGCACCCTGGCCTCGACTTTTCGTACCTCAGGTTGGCCCCTAATATGTCTTATTAAGTTAGCAAATGCAATCGAATTAAATTGTGATAAACGGTAGGCCTAGCCTAAGTTACGCGCACATAATGTTAAAGTCATTTCACATACGGGAATAACTATGTATCCAAATAATGAAACACTCACCGAATATTCCACTGGTATCTCCGTTACACAGTTTTATGCTCAGTTGGATGGCTGTGCCTGTTTTGCACTACAGAGTTTGTCCAAACATGGTAGTATGCGTGATAAACATATGCGAATTTCATGTTCAATGTCCAGTCTGGACCTATACTTGGTATTCATCGCAGTAACAGCAGAGAATGCAGTTTTGCACAAGTACGTCGTAGAAAAAATGGTAGCAGGACTATGATGGCTTTGCTTGACAGCAGCGAGTACTCCTCTCATAGTATTCCTTCGGTTTACTGGCAAGTTCCGAATGCATTGTGGTCAAATGGTGCCTCAATTTGGCAGGCTTCATTGCATCGTTCGATAATGTTTGCAAGCACACGACACAAAGAGGTTGATCAGCATCGGTCTCCCCTGCGGTGAAGCCAAATGATATATATTCTGGATTATACTTGCGCCGTTTTCTTTTTCGTTTGTCTTTGGCTGCTTGATCATCAGAATCTTCCAGGTTCTGGTCAGTTTTCCTCTTCAGAAATGTATCCATGCTACTAGGTGTCATAACTATTCGTATGATTTAAACTGCAAAGTCCTATTCATGTACTTTATGTAACGATTACAAAAATACAATTTCAAAATATAAGTGGCATGAAACTAAACACTCCAAGAAACATATTCACTGAAACATCACTACTCTATCCTGTGGGCTGCCTATTTTTGTCGAACTGTATGTCTGTACCACTCTGTTCTCCTTCCCCCTCTCTTTCTCTCTTCCAATCTCTATCCCTATCATAAGACCTGCTAACTTATTTTAAAAGACACTAATTACTGCGTCTTCTCACCTATGTTGTTGTCTCTGATTGGTCCGTCCCTCATTGGGGATATTCTATAATTTCAGTCAAAACAGCAGTAACCCTGAACCGTTGTAATTTAGTGGACAAACTGATTAATTAACTCTCATCCATGACCCAATGATCCATTTTCTTGAAAATACAATGTTTGACCTATATTCTTGTAAATACAATGCTCAACCTAGAAACTTTGGGACACTGATTCTTTGTAACATTAATGAAGCCCATGTGGAAGTTCGGCGCCATACATACGATACCAGACAGTATATAATTAGCTTATCACATTTATCTCTTGAAAACACAAGGGCGCTAAGCCTTGCTCTTAATTCCAGTCTAGCCAGGTCATCTTTTTCCCAGGTATGTGTCACCTAAAAATACAAACTCTCTCTAAATATGACCGACATTGTAATCTCACAGTACCTATGGCGCATTTCCTCCCTTCCAAAGTAGGCTATGTTATAAAAACATTACAGAATGATCAACCAGACCATTTATCAACAATACACACGCTGTCGCACTTGCGGATGTTTTAACAGTGACGCGAGAGCTCAGCAAGTAAGAAGTATTGCCAAGATGACATGACTCAAAAACTCACTACACAAGTACATGTAGTATGAACTCTAGTTCATATTTCAGACGTAGCATAAGCAAATACTAGCAGAGTTTTCAATTCTGCACATTGTTGTCTGTACCTGAAAGATTGGCAGAGCTTTTTTTTTTTTGCTAAACCAAACCGAGCAATAATTTATACGAGAAAATCCATAATTTCATTGATTTGCCCACGGACCCCTTGGAAGCTGATTTAGGGGACGATGAGGTGTTTTACCATAATATTTTTTTTTTGGAAGAAAACATTACAATGGGGTCAAATGTATTTTAGATGAAATGGCTGTCTCTGCGAAAACATTGGCTTGCGCTGGTAAATGTTCTGATAAATGTGCTGATACATCATAATTATATTCAAATTATTCACTTATTAATGTGTGAACTGTTGATGTAGTTTATATTCACATTACAAATATTGTATTTGTAGTAGAGAGCTGCATGGGAACTGGTTATGCGGGTTACCCGTGAGGATGGTCAGCTGGTGTGCTGTATTCGAGCTAATGAAACATTTCAGGAACAAAAGTCCACTGTATACACTGTCTAATTTTTATTAAAAAATGTATTGACGTAGTATTATCAAATAACAATGTATCATCTCTAATTATCATTTGCATGTGTTGATGCAACTCTAAGAAGATCAATAGTTTCACCAGACATTCGTGAATTACTACTAACTGAACTGTGTGGTTGAAAAAAAAGTATTCGACCGAGCTTAAAAAGATAGACACTTGTATGAATTATGCTCTATTAAGTATAGTCAACAATATTTTTCATAATTAACCAATATACATTAATATCGTTAGATCATTTAATCTTGTATGTTCGTCTTGTGACTATTGGGTCACTAGAGGAACGTATGCACAACATCAAGATGATGTATTAAATTGAGCACATTTTGATGTAACATTTGGTACTGCAGATCTAAGAACTTCACAAATCCTCACTGACATGTAAATATATAGAAAATTTAGTTGTAAGTTTAAAAATAAAATATTCACCCAAAGATAAAACGATATTTAGAGATACAAGTTATTTACTAGGATATATATGTGTATTTAATTGACTCGCCAAATGCAGTGAACAGAAAGTAAACAATGGAGTTGATGACGTCGATAAAGAGTTTATCGCAGGGTTTCCCAGACTTAGGGCCCCACGGGGGGGGGATGGGGGGCAATTGATGATTTAGGGGGCGATGAGGTGTTTTAAAAATGTCAGCTTTAAAATTATACTCTTTTTTGGAAGAAAACATTACAATGGGGTCAAATATATATTAGATAAAATGGCAGTCTCATCAAAAATATTGGCGTGCGCTGATAAATGTGCTGATAAATGTGGTGATAAATGTGCTGATAAATGTGCTGATAAAGTGCTGATAAATGTGCTGATAAATGTGCTGATAATGTGCTGATAAATGTGCTGTTAAATGTGCTGATAAATGTGCTGATAAATGTGCTGATAATGTGGTGATAAATGTGCTGATAAATGTGCTGATAAATGTGCTGATAATGTGCTGATAAATGTTCTGTTACATCTGCTCACCTTTAATCTTTTTGATTAGTATTTTTACAAAAGAATTCTATTTCAATTAATCATTTATTAATGTGTGAACTGTTAAAGCAGTTTATATTCACATGACAAATATTGTATTTGTAGTAGAGAGCTACACAGGGACGGGTTTTGCTGGTTACCCACGGGGATGGAACCACCATTCACGATGAGTCCGCAGAGTTGGTTTCAAACTTGCGGGGAATCCCGTGCGGATGGGTTTGTACAAAGTGGAACCCCGCGGCGAGGAAACCTATAATCCTTAATCCTTTGTCACTTTCATAGGTAAATGACTGTCAGCACCAGTAACCACGAGCTCGACGCATGACACTCCCTTGAGAAATAATATTGTCTTAGTAAGACACGGACGATTTAGAACTCGCGGGCCAAGTACGATCACTTGGACTGTTTGATTACCCCAGCGGCTTCACTCTGTTCTCATTGTATCAGATAATGCGAGCAATATGACAGCTACATTTAAAGAGATGCCATAGATCGGTTGTGAATGTCTGTTAATAATATGGTTTTGACGCACAGTTTGAATAAAAAAGTAAAAATGGCTTATCTCCACGTGAAATTTCTCAACTAGTGTAAAAAAATAAACTCTTAACACTTGCTAAGCAAATAAAAGTACATCGACCTATAACCAACTACTCTGAAGTATGATAGATGGGTGTTTTGACAATACTGAAGTCATTAACATCCCATTTTGTAGCAATGTGTGTTTTAAGAAGTGAAACGGGGGTGAGCAGACAAATTCTACGTTGTTCGTCTGACATTGAGGAAGGACTGATGAAGAGTGTAATAGACATATTAGAGCCTTTTGGAGCATCATCAAAATTCTTATCTTACGACGAACTCACTGCAATTTACTTGGTGAAGCCAATCGAAATAAAACTTTAACAATACTGAAGCAATAAAACTTTTACTTTATGTGTCTTTATTTTTTTAAATATAATTTCGGGGGTTATTTTTTTTATATAAATTTGTTGCATCAATTTTTAAATATTAATTTGCTGATTCGTTTGTTCTGAACTAAATGTCCATGTTCATTTGTTTTAATTTAAATGTATTGATCATTTTGTTTATATTTTTAATAATAGTTTTTGCTTGAAACTATAAAACATGTCGTGAGGTTATGTTTCTTTTAGCTAGTTCAGGTCTGTAAGGGTGGGGACGGGTGGGGATGGAGCAGACTTTGACCGGGGCGAGTAGAATGGGTGGGGTTGGTTGAAAATTACAGTCCAGTGCAGCTTTCTAATTTGTAATTAACTTTAAATAGTTATCTAATAAAACTAACTGTACAACTGTAACTACATGGCTGCTAGACAGACCATGTCTAGGCACTGTCTAGACACTAATAATATGTGTCATGTAGATAAAACTATTACTGCAGCTGTTGCAGACGTGACAACAGCTGTATTATAAAAATAAAAATTATGTGCAAAAAAAGTATGATACAAAATTTCTAGCATCTCATTTTTTGTATCTAATTATAACCGGTTTCATTTTACACTTTGTGAGGGTTTTTAAAATAATCCGTTGTGTTGAGCAGTGTGTAAATATCCTATTATTGTACAAGCTTGGAGGCGTGTGGTAGCTGTGGTCCTCCTTTCTTTCATTCAAATAATGAAATGAGACAATTCTTGCTGATTTTGTTTATTGCACAATAACACAATCTATAATACAAATTTTACATCATATGTTCCGGTTTCCGTCTGTCATCGCTACTTCCGTCTGTCATCACTACTTCCGTCTGTCATCGCGACTTCCGTCTGTCATCCAACATGGCTGCATAAACAATTCAAAGATGGCAGAAACATTTACTGTTTTCTTCTTAACATGCAAGATCCGGCTACCAATTGGCCAGCCGAGTAAGAATTGTCTCCTACATGGCTGCCAGAAATGACATTGGACCAGCCATATGTTTAGTGCCGAGGTGACAAAACACCTTACACTAACATACGGCATGTAAGATCATGAATGCCAAATGGTAATCACAATGTAATACTGTTTTTGATCGCCTCAATCATTACCAAAGGGCTATAAAGCGATCTTAGGAGAGGTAAATCAAAACCATGCAAAAATATTCCGTGATACCCTTCGAAACAAATAATACACCGATATGTTGTTTCATAGGCCAATCCATATCTCACAGTATCGTAATAAGTCTATGGTGTTCAATTTGTTATTAAATGAGAAGCTATCATAAAAGAAATATTTACAGAAATCGTTCAATTAATATTCTGTGTTATGTTCTACAATTTAAATTTTAAACCAAAATTATCGATACCTCAATATAATGTAATATTTATATTGTTTAAATTGTTTTTATTTCTAAAATATGTCTATTTCTAATGTACAATTATTTCCCTTTATTACTAACCTAAAATACGTCACATTTTTTTTTTCATTTTTTGACTATTACGTCACGTGAATGAATTGAATAAGGGTTGAGATTGAGTAGCGCCGTACACAATGTTTACAATGCAAACTAACCCATTTATGATGGGGGCTTCACACAGAGGGTGTATGGAGGGGGCCCAGTTCGAAAAGGGCCCCCAAAATATTTTTTAAACTAAATATTAAGTACATTATCTCATGTCAAAATGTAGTGGCTTCCGAAGATGCCGAAAATCCCTTGGTTTGGCATTGGCTTCACAGAACTATAATGTTGAGAGCTTTGATATGTCTTTCTTTTTTAAGAGGCCCAATGTTTTCTGCGTCTGCGGCTTCAACTGCATTGATGGAATACTATGTTTTTAATTGAAGGTCAGCTAAAAGCTACACAACGATTCTTTCTTCTCGGGATCAAGCTTGAGAAGCGTCAAAAAATTATCTCATGTCAAAATGCAGGGGCAGCCCCCAAAGAGGCCAAGCCCACCGGGCACCTAAATCCCTAGATTCTGCACTGCTGGGTCGGCATTTTTTCTTAGTTAATTGTACTATGCTACAATGTGTATAACAGTAAATGAACCACCTGTTAAACATGTAGCGTTTTGCTTAACACAAGCACTCACTCACGTCTCTCTTTATTTTAAATACGCCATGTTGAACATCATAAAACATTAAATGAATAACTGTTTGGAAAGGAGTCCATTAAAATATTATGAAGGAATATGATTTTAAGAGTTGTTGTTTATGTTTACCCATAGTGAGGATTATTTTCTTTGGGAGGAACTATTTAACATATGAACTTTATTTGATGTATTATTAGCTGTCCCTGTTCTCAAATGTATTTTGGCTACAACAGTCTGTTCATGTCCTTGGGGCCACTGCAAGTATATAGAATGATGGTTAACGCGCTAAAATATATATCACCATTTTCAACTCCAACTGTGTGCCTACTCGCCGGTCCGGGTACCGGGCCTTTGATAACTAGTAAAATATATAAAATATGATAAAAGAATTCAATTATACTTTCTGAAGTCCATTAGGATCACACACAAGAAATAAATAATGTCTCTCATATACTACTAATCTAGTCTTCTGTTCACCAAAAAGAAAGTGGATATCATATATTCCATTTAAACCTGTACAAAAATATGTCTATCATGAAGGTGAACTCTCACTCTCCAAAAATCACAATATAATACTCTAAAAAACACAGGGCACGTCTGTCCACTTCGAGGGTCAATTCTAAACTATTTCCTTTCCGAAAATATAAAAAACCCGGATCACCAGTTGATAAAAAACTGATCCTAATATTTGCAAAACAAACTATCCAATAATACCTTTACACACTTGTTGTTTTTTTTTAACCTTCAACAATACACTGTTGTACCTCCACCAATACACTATAGTATCTCCACCAATACACTATAGTATATAATGTTAACGAGTAAATGAAACTTTTCTCTTTTTACAGCGACCGGGAAAAGAGCATGAGTGTCAGAGATGGCGATTGGGCTTTTTATTATTTCTTTCTTTTATTTATTTTTCCTTCACAATAAACATAGACTGAATCGCACAAACACTTTCAATAAAAGACTAATTCAAGTTGACACAAATATGACACTGATCATCGCTTTATTGAATGTAATACACGTCACAAATACTTTACAACATGATCAATATGTTTAATCCTCGAAGCATAGCGCTAAAACCCCCGGTCACAAAGTTCATCAATTCAAACATGTCTACCTAGCACTAACAAACTATATAAAACGGACGAACTAAGCTCAGCGATTCCCCTCAACAATTCCTTCCGAACTAAACTAACATTCTCTTATATAGACTGGCTGGACAAAACATCCTATCATTCTCACATCTACCGTTTGCTTGTTGGTTCCACCCCCAGTCAATGTATAATTTAGAGTTTGGTGAACATAGCAGAATAAACGTTACATCGCACTTCTAATGTTAATTAAATTCTCCGTCCTGATACATTGTTTCTTGACTTGATTTAGTTGTAGTGCAGCCCTACCCTGAACTCATGAACCTACCCACGTCTGCGTATCTTCCTGAATTCTACCGTGACACTATTCCTCATTGTCTAAAATCCCCCTACCTCGTTAAAGTTAATGGGTTCTGTCCCCCTTTCTTTCCAACAGTCTCATATCGAATTACTTTAAATTGTCCCAAAGCTTGAACTTAAATTCACCTACACCCTGACCTACTTTCACTGTCCTGACATCGTACCTCCACCAATACACTATAGTATCTCCACCAATACACTATAGTATATAATGTTAACGAGTAAATGAAACTTTTCTCTGTCTACAGCGACCGGGAAAAGAGAATGAGGATTACTTGTCTTCATTTTATATTACAAGTTGGGCTTTTGTCGACTTCAGTGGGGGTGAAGGTTAGGGTGTCCCAAAAAAATGAAGTTTTGAAATCTTGATGTCTCACCCCACAGAATATGTCTGTATGGTAACAGTAGTTAACCTGCAAAATTTCAGCTCATTTGGACAATGTTTAGAGGTCCCCAAGAGGTTTAAAGTTCCAGATTTTGGTGTAAAATCATTCGCTGTCAAATCTAATACAGCGTTAATGTTGCATTATATGCGAAACTGATATATTAAGTAACAAATTGATGCTTAGTACTGTTTTTAATATTAAATGAAACAAAATATGTAAATCTTGAATGGTTTATATTTTTAAATTTGAAATTTAAGTAAAAAATTATGAAAAACTAAGTTTTATTCATTTTGTCAAGTTAATTCTTGAATCAATGCCAATCTGCTTGAAAAATAATAATAATAAGCAATGCAAATAAGCATACCTGCTATTTATTTTGTACTTTGTACTGTAGGGTAGACAAAAATTTAAAAAAGTTCTTCAAATTTAAATTTTAGCCAGCTGTTCACGATTACACTCTGCAAAATTTTTCCGATGTTTTTCAACCACTTGCAGCAAAAATTGTCTTTGTTCTTCATTCTTGGTGATACTGTCATTGAAATTTTGTATCAATGCTACACTTTGCTCTGCAGAGTCATTGATACAAGCCAGATTCTTTACAAAATCTGCTGCAACTTTAAAAGATGGTGTATCTGACCAGGCTTCAACAGGAACATCTAGAAAACTGGCATCAATGTTGGATGTTTCAAAAAATGTGGTAGAAGCACGCAAATCAACAACACTTTTTGATAGTGTTTTTATGAGATGCGGTCCACGTTCTGATTGCATTGTCCGAACAAGGCCAGTTTTTTCTTTGTCCAACAAAAGGGTTTAAAATAACGCAAGCGTCGACAGTTCCGGACTCAAGTACCACGAGTGACGTACCATCATTTTCAATCCGGTCGATCGAAGAACAGCATCATCATATTCGTATAAACGCTTTATCAACAAGATATCATTCACAGGTGCATCTGCGGTGAGCCTGCATGAAAACCATGATTGAAGATAAACACATATGGTAAACCGATTAAAGCGCTGATTACCTTGTAATTCTCGAGCTGTTAACTGAAAGATGGTTTCATTGCCTGCAAACAATATGCATTTTCAATGCATAGATTGCTTTCGCCATCCATCTTGCCCTATGTAAGGCACCAGGTCTGCGAATGCTGACATCAACCTCCAACCCAACCATTTGTGCAGCAAGCAGAAGAAATTCCAAATAATCATCACATGAATGACTGAACTCAAGTTGACATTTAATAAATTCTTTAATCGAATCAGACACGATTATCAAAGGGGCGGATCTGGCTTTGGGTGTGTGGTTTAATTCTGGCCATTTTTCTCGAAACCTCTTTAAAAACAAAATCTCTGGTCCAGTGGATGGTCCAAGACAAACATTGAATGCATCGGAAAGGAGTACTTCCAACATGTGATGACGGCATGCCATCCATAATAGATTACGTCCCAGGGCTACTTCTAACAGAGTGCCAGCTCCATCGAGTCTTCCAGTATTGAAAGCCGTAATGTCGAAGCACATGCCGATGACCTTCGCACTTCCATGATTTGATATGTTCATATACTGCATCAGCAGCTACCCATCCTGACCCGGATGCTAACTTGGGAACACCAAGAAGCTTTGTAGTGTCATCGACAAGTGACGAGAGCAGGACAGGTAATCGATCGCCGTTGTTGGTATTATGTCCGGTAACATCGGGCTATAGCTTACCATCCCAATGTAGAATTGATTTTGAGGGAATATAGTCTTCTTTTATACATGCTGCAGCTTGTTGACGACAAAGCTTGCGATGACGATGCATTGTGCTCTTGGAAAATACTGTGTCAGATGTCGGAACACCAGCTTTGTTGAATGCGGATGCAAGTATCATTGTTGATTTTTTAATGCTGGTGTTCGTTCTGTCCAGCACTGCAGCAACTTTTGGTGATATGATGCCTGACACTTTAGCATGCTTAGTTTAAAAAAATTAAATCTTCAAAAAATATGCACATTGCTTAAATTTTGCACATTACGTATTTTAAGTTTTCTAGCATTTATTACATTTTCTAATTAAGAATCACACAGTTTCAACTCTAGTTAATGGTAGCAATGAGATAAATATAAGTATATTTAAACTTCATTTTATTCAACTATGGCATGCAAAAACTGCAAATTATTTGAGCCATGATTCGTCTGGATTTTTATGTTGGCTTAATACTGGAATTTTAAAAGCACTTGGGGGACCTCTAAATGTTGTTCAAATGAGCTACAACTTCATCAATTCACTCATTGTACCCAAGAGACACATTTCAGGGGGTGAGACACCAAAGATTTAAAACAAAAAATTTTCGAGCATTTTTGGGACACCCTAGTGAGGGTGTGAGTGAATTGCGACAGAGTAGGGGTAGTAGATCTACTTAACAAGTCAACGGACCTTAACTTCATATTTTTGAGTGAAATTCTGTTATTTATCGATTTGGTGAACTTTCATCATTTTGGTAAAATTAACGCATTTAGGTGTTGCGTTAACAATTTTAATCGCAAAAAACGCAGTTTAATCAGCAGCCCTAATATATATATTTTTTGTTTTGGCTCTACAGCCCATTTAGGACACTGACCTGCCATACCACTCTCCTGCACTTTTCCCGGCCCATGGTCTTATTCCTCCAATCTCTCACTTTAAGGTATTTCTCCACTTCCTCCAACCATCTGCTTCTTGGTCTGCATTTAGGCCTTTTATCATTGGGCGTTGCCTTATATATTGCTTTTAGACCTGTGTTGTTTCAATTCTTTCTATATGTTCTACCCACCTCAATCTATTCATTATAATTTCAGCTGTTATTTTTGGTTCTTCGTATAGTTCGCACAGTTCTGCATTTGTTCTACTTCTCTCTCGTTTTTGTCCTTTACTGGCCCGTATATTTTCCTAAATATTTTCCTTTCCCATATGTTTAGCATATTTTCTGCTTGTTTGCTGGTGGTCCATGTTTCACTACCATATGTTACTGCTGGTCGGATCATTGTCTTTTGTATGTTTTTTTTTTAAGTTTTTTGGAGATCTATTTGTTTTTCAGAATTTTACTTCTTCATTTCTGTTTATGATCTCTAATATTGTATCATTTTTTCTCACTTATGGTTGACCCCCGGGTATTTAAAGTTTTCTACTCTTTTAAATGCTCTATCACTGATTTTGAAAGATTTTTTTTCTTTTACTTCTTTTTGATTTCTTTGCAATAGCATGTATTATGTCTTAGATTCATGTACTGTTCAGCCTGCTTTCTGAGCAACTAATTCTACGAATGCTTTTGATATATCCTTGCTTTGCTTTCCTATCATCAGCATATGCAAGGTACGGGGGGGGGGGGGTTCTGTAAATATGGTTCCTGTTTTCATAGACTTTGTTTTTTCACTTCTGAGTAATGTGTTATAGTTCCTAGCTTATCCAACTCGACGTTTCCTATGACTTTTTCTAGAATTAAGTTGAATAGTAT
>JAGDYQ010000376.1:0-18380 GCA_021962125.1 Bulinus truncatus
TATGAGAATATGGGGTAGCTTATGGGAAAATGCTGGAGCTTATAGGAATATTTATATATATATATATATATATATATATATATATATATATACTGCAGAGAGAGAAAGAGAGACAGAGATGGAGAGAGCGAAACGTAAGAGTAAAAGAGAGAGAGTAAAATGGGAATATTTGGGAGTTTAATGGGAATAGGTAGGGAAGCTTAAGGAAATATAGTAAAGAGCTTATGAAATATGTAGTAGCTTATTTGGAATTTTAGAAAAGCTTATGGGAATATTTGAGAGCTTATTTCTAATATTTGGGATATCTTAGGGATATATAGGAGCTATAGGAATATATAGGAGCTTATGGGAGATATTAGGTGCTTATGGAACATGTAAGAGTTATAGGTTAGAGATTGGGCCCTATGGGACTATTACATGCTGTATGGGAATATGTAGGAGCTTATTGGATTTTTTGGAAGCTTATTGGAATATGTATGAGCTTATGGAGTAAGTGTAGGAGCTTATGGGAATATTAGGAGTTTATGGAATGTTTAGTTTATTATGTGGGAATATATAAGAGCTTAAGGGAATATGTAGAAGCATATGGGAGCAATAATAAGGGAGCATATGGGAATATGTGGGGAGCTATTGGTAAAATGTTGGAGCTTATGGGAATATATAGGAGCTTATGGGAATATGTGAGAGCCCTATTGGAAAAATGTTGGACCCTATGGGAGTATGTTAGGGGACCATATGGGAATATTAGGTGCTTATGGGAATATGTAGGAGCATATGGGAATATACAAAAGCTTATGGGAATATAAGAAGCTTATGGGAACCTACTTTAGAACTCTTACGGGAGTATGTAGGAGATCATGGGGAATATTAAGAGCTTATGTGAATATGTGAGGCTTATGGGAATATGTGGGGAGCTTACATAGGAAAATGTAGAGCCCATGGGAATATGGTGGAGCCTATGGTAATATTTAGGATTTTATGGGAATATGTAGGAACTTATTGGAAAAAATGTGGGAGCTTATATGAATATTAGGAGCATATGTGAATATGTGGAGCTTTTATGCAGGGAATAACCTATAGGAGCTTATGGGAATATGCTTAGAAGCTTATGAGAATATTAGGAGTTTATGGGAATTATTTAGTGAGATTATGAAGGTATATAGTAGCTTATGGAAATATGTTGGAGCTTATGGAATATCTGGGAGCTTATGGGAATAGTGTGCCAATTGAGTTCCTGTTTGTACTTGGAGAATGGGAGTATAGGCTTTGTGTTTATTTTCTGACCACGTAAGGTCAAATTTTTACATATCGTAAATTCTACTACTGTTTTTTTTTTTTTTAATTTTTGCAAATGGATTCTAACAGTTTCACTTTTCCCCTCTACAATGATCAACTGCAATGCTTAAGTAGATTCAACTCTATGTCAATGTTCCAAAAAAGAGAGATAAGAAATGAGAGAGAGAGAGATAGAGAGAGAGAGACAGAGAAGGAGAGAGAGAGAGAGCGAAATAAGGAGAAAGCTGTTAGCGCGCAAAGGAACCCCAGTTGTTATGTTCCGAGATTTCCTGGTGGCGGCCATGGTTTAATAGTTAACTACTTTTTTTCGTTGTAACAATATGTAGAAGCTTATGGGAAAATTAGGAGCTTTTTCGGAATATGTAGGAGCTTTGGGAATATTAGGAGCTTATAGAGGAATATGTAGGAGCTTATGTGAATATGTGGGATCTTATGTAAATATGTGGGAGCTTATGGGAATATGAAGGAGCTTATTGGAATATGTAGGAGCTTATGGGAATATTAGGAGCTTTTGGGAATATCTGGGAGCTTATGGGAATATGTAGGAACTTATGGGAATATGTGGGAGTTTATGGGAATAAATGGGAGCTTATGGGAATATGTGCCAATTGATTCTACTCCTGTTTATTATTTGGCGAATGGTACTATAGGCTTTGTGTTTATTTTCAACCACGTAAGGTCAAATTTTTACGCATCAGTAAAATCTTCTCCTGTTTTTCAATATTTGAAACGGACTATAAGCTTCGTTTCAATTTTCTGCTTTACAATGATCAACTGCCATGCATAAGTAGATGCAATTCTATGTCACTTATCGAAAAAGAGAGATAAGGAAAGATAGATAGAGAGAGTGAGAGAATAGGAATATATGGGAACTATAGGAATATTCAAGAGCTTATGGGGAATATGTGAGATATATACAGAGAGAGAGAGAGAGAGAGAGAGAGAGAAGAGAGAGACAGAGAAGAGAGAGAGGCGATATATAGGAGACAGAGAGAGAGAGAGAGAGAGAGAGAGAGAGAGAGAGAGAATGAGAATATTTAGGGAGCTTATGGGAATATGTAGGAGCTGTATGGAAATATGTAGTAGCATATGGGAATATGTGGGAGCTTATAGGAATATTTGGGAGCATATGGAAATATGTCGGAGTTTATGGGAAATATGTAGGAGGTAATGGGAATATGTAGGAGTTTATGGGAATAAGTGGAAGCTTATGGGAATATGGGTCAATTGATTCTACTCCTATTTATTATTTGGCGAATGGGACTATTGGCTTTGTGTAAGGTCAAAATTTTAACATCAGTAAATTCTACTCCTATTTTTCAATATTTGAAACGGACTATAAGCTTTGTTTCAATTTTCTGCTATACAATGAACAACTGACACGCATAAGTAGATTCAACTCTATGTCAATTATTGAAAAAGAGAGATAAGAAAGAAAGAGAGAGAGAGAGAGAGAGAGAGAGAGAGAGAGAGAGAGAGAGAGAGAGAGAGAATAGGAATATATGGGAACTTATGGGAATATGGGGTAGCTTATGGGAAAATGCTGGAGCTTATAGGAATGTGATATATATATATATATATATATATATATATATATATATATATATATAACGAGAGAGAGAAAGAGAGAGACAGAGATGGAGAGAGCGAAATAAGAGTAAAAGAGAGAGTAAATGGGAATATTTGGGAGTTTATGGGAATAGGTAGGAGCTTAAGGAAATATGTGGGAGCTTATGGAAATATGTAGTAGCTTATTTGGAATTTTAGAAGCTTATGGGAATATTTGAGAGCTTATTTAAATATTTGGGAGCTTATGGGAATATATAGGAGCTTATAGGAATATATAGGAGCTTATGGGAATATTAGGTGCTTATGGGAATATGTAAGAGCTTATGGGAAAAAGTAGGAGCCTATGGGACTATTACATGCTTATGGGAATATGTAGGAGCTTATGGGAATTTTTGGAAGCTTATTGGAATATGTATGAGCTTATGGGAATATGTAGGAGCTTATAGGAATATTAGGAGTTTATGGGAATGTTTAGTTTATTATGGGAATATATAAGAGCTTATGGGAATATGTAGAAGCATATGGGAATATGTGGGAGCTTATGGGAATATGTGGGAGCTAATGGTAAAATGTGGGAGCTTATGGGAATATATAGGAGCTTATGGGAATATGTGAGAGCTATTGGGAAAATGTGGGACCTTATGGGAGTATGTAGGACCATATGGGAATATTAGGTGCTTATGGGAATATGTAGGAGCTTATGGGAATATACAAGCTTATGGGAATATAAGAAGCTTATGGGAATATGTAGGAACTCATGGGAATATGTAGGAGATCATGGGAATATTAAGAGCTTATGTGAATATGTGAGGGCTTATGGGAATATGTGGGAGCTTATAGGAAAATGTAGGAGCTTATGGGAATATGTAGGAGCCTATGGTAATATTTAGGATTTTATGGGAATATGTAGGAACTTATTGGAAAATGTGGGAGCTTATCTGAATATTAGGAGCATATGTGAATATGTGGGAGCTTACGGGAATATGTAGGAGCTTATGGGAATATGTAGAAGCTTATGGGAATATTAGGAGTTTATGGGAATATTTAGTAGATTATGGGAGTATATAGTAGCTTATGGAAATATGTGGGAGCTTATGGGAATATCTGGGAGCTTATGGGAATATGTGCCAATTGATTCTACTCCTGTTTTGTATTTGGAGAATGGGAGTATAGGCTTTGTGTTTATTTTCAACCACGTAAGGTCAAATTTTTACGCATCAGTAAATTCTACTACTGTTTTTTTTTTAATTTTTGAAATGGACTATAACCTTCGTTTCAATTTTCTGCTATACAATGATCAACTGCAATGCTTAAGTAGATTCAACTCTATGTCAATGTTCCAAAAAGAGAGATAAGAAATGAGAGAGAGAGAGATAGAGAGAGAGAGACAGAGAAGGAGAGAGAGAGAGCGAAATAAGGAGAAAGCTAGCGCGCAAAGGAACCCCAGTTGTTATGTTCCGAGATTTCCTGGTGGCGGCCATGGTTTAATAGTTAACTACTTTTTTTTCGTTGTAACAATATGTAGAAGCTTATGGGAAAATTAGGAGCTTTTCGGAATATGTAGGAGCTTTTGGGAATATTAGGAGCTTATGGGAATATGTAGGAGCTTATGTGAATATGTGGGATCTTATGTAAATATGTGGGAGCTTATGGGAATATGAAGGAGCTTATTGGAATATGTAGGAGCTTATGGGAATATTAGGAGCTTTTGGGAATATCTGGGAGCTTATGGGAATATGTAGGAACTTATGGGAATATGTGGGAGTTTATGGGAATAAATGGGAGCTTATGGGAATATGTGCCAATTGATTCTACTCCTGTTTATTATTTGGCGAATGGTACTATAGGCTTTGTGTTTATTTTCAACCACGTAAGGTCAAATTTTTACGCATCAGTAAAATCTTCTCCTGTTTTTCAATATTTGAAACGGACTATAAGCTTCGTTTCAATTTTCTGCTTTACAATGATCAACTGCCATGCATAAGTAGATGCAATTCTATGTCACTTATCGAAAAAGAGAGATAAGGAAAGATAGATAGAGAGAGTGAGAGAATAGGAATATATGGGAACTATAGGAATATTCAAGAGCTTATGGGAATATGTGAGATATATACAGAGAGAGAGAGAGAGAGAGAGAGAGAAAGAGAGAGACAGAGAAGGAGAGAGAGCGATATAAGGAGACAGAGAGAGAGAGAGAGAGAGAGAGAGAGAGAATGAGAATATTTAGGAGCTTATGGGAATATGTAGGAGCGTATGGGAATATGTAGGAGCTTATGGGAATATGTAGGACCTTATGGGAATATGTGGAAGCTTATGGGAATATGTAGGAGGTTATGGGAAATATGTAGGAGGTAATGGGAATATGTAGGAGTTTATGGGAATAAGTGGAAGCTTATGGGAATATGGGTCAATTGATTCTACTCCTATTTATTATTTGGCGAATGGGACTATTGGCTTTGTGTAAGGTCAAAATTTTAACATCAGTAAATTCTACTCCTATTTTTCAATATTTGAAACGGACTATAAGCTTTGTTTCAATTTTCTGCTATACAATGAACAACTGACACGCATAAGTAGATTCAACTCTATGTCAATTATTGAAAAAGAGAGATAAGGAAAGAAAGAGAGAGAGAGAGAGAGAGAGAGAGAGAGAGAATAGGAATATATGGGAACTTATGGGAATATGGGGTAGCTTATGGGAAAATGCTGGAGCTTATAGGAATGTTATATATATATATATATATATATATATATATATATATATATACCGAGAGAGAGAAAGAGAGAGACAGAGATGGAGAGAGCGAAATAAGAGTAAAAGAGAGAGTAAATGGGAATATTTGGGAGTTTATGGGAATAGGTAGGAGCTTAAGGAAATATGTGGGAGCTTATGGAAATATGTAGTAGCTTATTTGGAATTTTAGAAGCTTATGGGAATATTTGAGAGCTTATTTAAATATTTGGGAGCTTATGGGAATATATAGGAGCTTATAGGAATATATAGGAGCTTATGGGAATATTAGGTGCTTATGGGAATATGTAAGAGCTTATGGGAAAAAGTAGGAGCCTATGGGACTATTACATGCTTATGGGAATATGTAGGAGCTTATGGGAATTTTTGGAAGCTTATTGGAATATGTATGAGCTTATGGGAATATGTAGGAGCTTATAGGAATATTAGGAGTTTATGGGAATGTTTAGTTTATTATGGGAATATATAAGAGCTTATGGGAATATGTAGAAGCATATGGGAATATGTGGGAGCTTATGGGAATATGTGGGAGCTAATGGTAAAATGTGGGAGCTTATGGGAATATATAGGAGCTTATGGGAATATGTGAGAGCTATTGGGAAAATGTGGGACCTTATGGGAGTATGTAGGACCATATGGGAATATTAGGTGCTTATGGGAATATGTAGGAGCTTATGGGAATATACAAGCTTATGGGAATATAAGAAGCTTATGGGAATATGTAGGAACTCATGGGAATATGTAGGAGATCATGGGAATATTAAGAGCTTATGTGAATATGTGAGGGCTTATGGGAATATGTGGGAGCTTATAGGAAAATGTAGGAGCTTATGGGAATATGTAGGAGCCTATGGTAATATTTAGGATTTTATGGGAATATGTAGGAACTTATTGGAAAATGTGGGAGCTTATCTGAATATTAGGAGCATATGTGAATATGTGGGAGCTTACGGGAATATGTAGGAGCTTATGGGATTATGTAGAAGCTTATGGGAATATTAGGAGTTTATGGGAATATTTAGTAGATTATGGGAGTATATAGTAGCTTATGGAAATATGTGGGAGCTTATGGGAATATCTGGGAGCTTATGGGAATATGTGCCAATTGATTCTACTCCTGTTTTGTATTTGGAGAATGGGAGTATAGGCTTTGTGTTTATTTTCAACCACGTAAGGTCAAATTTTTACGCATCAGTAAATTCTACTACTGTTTTTTTTTTAATTTTTGAAATGGACTATAACCTTCGTTTCAATTTTCTGCTATACAATGATCAACTGCAATGCTTAAGTAGATTCAACTCTATGTCAATGTTCCAAAAAGAGAGATAAGAAATGAGAGAGAGAGAGATAGAGAGAGAGAGACAGAGAAGGAGAGAGAGAGAGCGAAATAAGGAGAAAGAGAGCGAAATAAGGAGAAAGAGAGAGAGAGTGGGAATATTTGGGAGCTTACGGGAATATGTAGGAGCTTATGGGAATATGTAGGAGCTTATGGGAATATTAGGAGTTTATGGAAATATTTAGTAGATTATGGGAGTATATAGTAGCTTATGGAAATATGTGGGAGCTTATGAGAATATCTGGGAGCTTATGGGAATATGTGCCAATTGATTCTACTCCTGTTTTGTATTTGGAGAATGGGAGTATAGGCTTTGTGTTTATTTTCAACCACGTAAGGTCAAATTTTTACGCATCAGTAAATTCTACTACTGTTTTTTTTTTTAATTTTTGAAATGGACTATAACCTTCGTTTCAATTTTCTGCTATACAATGATCAACTGCAATGCATAAGTAGATTCAGCTCTATGTCAATGTTCCAAAAAGAGAGATAAGAAATGAGAGAGAGAGAGATAGAGAGAGAGAGACAGAGAAGGAGAGAGAGAGCGAAATAAGGAGAAAGAGAGCGAAATACGGAGATAGAGAGAGAGAGTGGGAATATTTGGGAGCTTATGGGAATATGTAGTAGCTTATGGGAATATGTAGGAGCTTATGGGAATATGTAGGAGCTTATAAGAATATTAGGAGCTTATGGGATTATTTGGGAGCTTATGGGAATATATAGGAAGTTATGGGAATATGTAGGAGCTTATGGGAATATTAAGAGATTATGGGAATATGTGAGAGCTTATGGGAATATTGGGAGCATATGGAAAATTTAGGAGCTTATGGGAATATGTAAGAGTTTATGGGAATATAAGGAGTTTATGGGAATATGTGAGAGCTTATGTAAATTTTTGGTAGCTTATGGGAATATATAGGAGCTTATGGGAGTATGTAGGAGCTTATGTGAATTTTAGGAGATTATAGGAATTTGTAGGAGCTTATGGGAATATTAGGAGGTTATGGGAATATGTAGGAGGTAATGGGAATATGTAGGAGTTTATGGGAATAAGTGGAAGCTTATGGGAATATGGGTCAATTGATTCTACTCCTATTTATTATTTGGCGAATGGGACTATTGGCTTTGTGTAAGGTCAAAATTTTAACATCAGTAAATTCTACTCCTATTTTTCAATATTTGAAACGGACTATAAGCTTTGTTTCAATTTTCTGCTATACAATGAACAACTGACACGCATAAGTAGATTCAACTCTATGTCAATTATTGAAAAAGAGAGATAAGGAAAGAAAGAGAGAGAGAGAGAGAGAGAGAGAGAGAGAGAGAGAGAATAGGAATATATGGGAACTTATGGGAATATGCGGGAGCATATGGGAATATGGGGTAGCTTATGGGAAAATGCTGGAGCTTATAGGAATGTGATATATATATATATATATATATATATATATATATATATATATATATATATATATATATATATATATATAGAGAGAGAGAAAGAGAGAGACAGAGATGGAGAGCGAAATAAGAGTAAAAGAGAGAGTAAATGGGAATATTTGGGAGTTTATGGGAATAGGTAGGAGCTTAAGGAAATATGTGGGAGCTTATGGAAATATGTAGTAGCTTATTTGGAATTTTAGGAGCTTATGGGATTATTTGAGAGCTTATTTAAATATTTGGGAGCTTATGGGAATATATAGGAGCTTATAGGAATATATAGGAGCTTATGGGAATATTAGGTGCTTATGGGAATATGTAGGAGCTTATGGGAAAAAGTAGGAGCCTATGGGACTATTACATGCTTATGGGAATATGTAGGAGCTTATGTGAATATTAGGAGATTATAGGAATTTGTAGGAGCTTATGGGAATATTAGGAGCTTATGGGAATATGTAGGAGCTTATGGGTATATGCAGGAGCTTATGGGAATATGTAGGAGCTTATGGGAATAGTTGGAGCTTATGTGAATATGTGAGAGCATATGGGAATATGTAGGAGGTTATGATAATATCTGGGAGCTTATGGGAATATGTGCCAATTGATTCTACTCATGTATTTAGTATTTGGCGAATGGGACTATAGGCCTTGTGTTTATGTTCAACTACGTAAGGTCAAATTTTTACGCATCAGTAAATTCTACTCCTGTTTTTTTTTTAATTTTTAAGATGGACTATAATCTTCGTTTCAATTTTCTGCTATACATTGATTAACTGCAATGCATAAGTAGATTCAACTATATGTCAATGTTCTTAAAAGATAGATCAAAAAAGAGAGAGAGAGAGAGAGAGAGAGAGAGAGAGAGAGAGAGAGAATGGGAATATATGGGAACTAATTGGAATATGTGGGAGCTTATGGGAATATGCGGGAGCATATGGGATATGCGGGAACTGATGGGAATATGTGAGATATATAAAGAGAGAGAGAGAAAGAGTACATAGAAGGAGAGAGCGAAATAAGGAGAAAGAGAGAGATAATGGAAATATTTAGGAGCTTATGGGAATATGTAGGAGCTTATGGGAATATGTAGGAGCTTATGGGAATATTAGCAGGGTTGTTAGTATCAAAGTATCGGTATCGGCCAATACAGTATCGGCGATACTTTTTTAGTATTGGTTGCTGTAATGCCGATCCTTTTTGTATCAAGTATTGATTTGTGTATCGTGATACATTTTAAACAAAAAAATGTCGATACTCAATACCGATACTTTTCTATTGCCACTATTTGCAGAAAAACAATAGCGATTTTAATACATTGTCATCTACATAAATTCAATCCCTACTAGTAGCCATCAACTTTACAAATATTAACGACAGCCAAATCTCCATCAATACAACCACGGTCGGCGAGTTGAAGGAAAAATTTAGTTTTAAACTTCTTTTGAAGTTTTTTTCTTTGCTCGCCGATGTCTATAAATGTTATTCTTTTATCATTTCATACATTTACTTTCTATTCTTCTTCTTCTATTACTTTCTTATATTCAGGATTGTTAGTATCGAAGTATCGGTATCGACCAATACAGTATCGGCGATACTTTTTTTTTTGGTATTGCTTGAGTGTTTATGTCGCAAAATCATTACCTGTAATTTACGTTTTATAATGGTTAGTGTGGGCAGCAAATAGCCAAATATAATATTATTTTTTCCTTCCCAAACGCCCAGTCCACAACACAATGGATCAAATACTTCAATGTATTCTGCTCTGAATATTTTCTGCTGCGGAGTCAGTCGCTTGATGTCAATGTTATCAAACACCATATTAAGTTAAAATTCTAATTCTGAATTGGATAGTAAACAATGTAATCTTGCAACAGAATTGTAAGTGGAATCCCACCGAGTTTCACCGGGAGTAACGAGAAACGTGCCGATTGCCGCAGCCAACGATGAGCGATTTTGTTTGTTCCAGATAGCTACTAACTTTAACCAGGACGAATTGCTTAATAGTAACAGTTCTCAAAAGTATTGGTATTATATCAGTATCAATTTTGGCAATACATTTTTACTTGAAGAGTAATGCTATCATTAGCAGTCTATGCAAGCATTAAGAAACTATACCTGCAAATGAACACTGGACTTACGGCTAGTGCTGGTTTCATTGGGTGGGCGTGTTTTTATGCCATTACTTTCTAGGCTAAGCAATGATCATTTTGAAATGATGGTCTTCTTACGTGCAGCTAAGTGGCTAAGTGATTAGCATTAAAATTGCGCTTTGACAATGTATTCTTTTGTTTTTACATTTTTAAAAAATCTGGAGAAACTTGCACTCATTATATTTTAAATAAAAACATTTTGTTGTTCTCAAAAGTATTTGTATTGTATCGGTATCGATTTTGGCAATACATTTTTACTTGAGTATTTGTATTGGTATTGGCGATACTATTTTCATGAAGTATTGGTATCGGTATTGACGATACAATTTTAGAGTATTGTTAACAACCCTGAATATTAGGTGCTTATGGGAATATTAGGAGCTTATGGGATTATGTAGGAGCTTATGGGAATATGCGGGAGCATATGGGAATATGCGGGAGCATATGGGAATATGCGGGAACTTATGGGAATATGTGAGATATATACAGAGAGAGAGTGAGAAAGAGATAGAGACAGAGAAGGAGAGAGCGAAATAAGGAGAAAGAGAGAGAATGGGAATATTTGGGAGCTCATGGGAGTATGTAGGTGCTTATGGGAATATGTAGGAGGTTATGGGAATATTAGGAGCTTATGGGAATATTAGGTGCTTATGGGAATATGTAGGAGCTTATGGGAATATTAGGAGCTTGTGGAATTATGTGGAAGCTTATGGGAATGTATAGGAAGTTATGGGAATATGTTGGAGCTTATGGGAATATGTGGGAGCATATGGAAAATTTAGGAACTTATGGGAATATAAGGAGCTTATGGGAATATGTGAGAGCTTATGTAAATTCTTGGGAGCTTATAGGAATATGTAGGAGCTTATGGGAGTATGTAGGAAGTTATGTGAATATTAGGAGCTGATGGGAATATAGGAGCTTATGGGAATATGTAGGAGCTTATGGGAAAAATGTAGGAGCATATGGGAATATTAGTAGCTTATTTGAATATGTAGGAGCTTATTGGATTATGTGGGAGCTTATGGGAATATGTGCCAATTGATTCTACTCCTGATTCAGTATTTGGCGAATAGGACTATAGGCTTTGTGTTTATTTTAAACCACTTAAGGTCAAATTTTTACTCATCAGTAAATTCTACTCCTGTATTTTTTTTAATTTTTAAGATGGACTATAAGCTTCGTTTCAATTTTCTGCTATGCAATGAATAACTGCAATGCATAAGTTGATTCAACTCTATGTCAATGTTCGAAAAAGATAGATAAGAAAAGAGAGAGAGAGACAGAATGGGAATATTAGGGAGCTTATGGGAATATGTAGGAGCTTATGGGAATATCTAGGAGCTTATGGAAATATTAGGAGCTTATGGGAATTTTAAAAGCTTATGGGAATATGTAGGAGCTTTTGGGAATTTGTGAAAACATACGGGAATATCTGGGAGCTTATGGGAATATCTAGGAGCTTAGGGGAATATTAGGAGTTTACATTTTTGGGAGGGAGCTAATTGGAATATGTAGGAGTTTATGGGAATATAACGAGCTTATGGGAATATGTGAGAGCTTATGTAAATTTTTGGGAGCTTATGGGAATATGTAGGAGTTTATTGGAGTATGTAGGAGCTTATGTTAATATTAGGAGCTTATGGGAATATGTAGGAGTTTATTGGAATATTAGGAGCTGATGGGAATATGTAGGAGCTTATAGGAATATATAGGAGCTTATGGGAAAATGTTGGAGCATATGGGAAAATTAGTAGCTTATGGGAATATGTAGTAGCTTATGGGATTATGTGGGAGTTTATGGGAATAAGTGGGAGCTTACGGGACTATGTGCCAATTGATTCTACTCCTGTTTATTATTTGGCGAATGGGACTATAGGCTTTGTTTTTATTTTCAACCACGTAGGGTCAAACTTTTATGCATCAGTAAATTCTACTCATATTTTTCAATATTTGAAACGGACTATAAGCTTTGTTTCAATTTTCTGCTATATAATAATCAACTGCCACTCATAAAGAAAGGAAAGAAAGTGAGAGAGAGATAGTGAGAGAGAGAGAGAGAGAGAGAGAATGGTAATATGCGGGAGCTAATGGGAATATGCGGGAGCTTATAGGAATGTGTGATATATATATATATATATATATATATATATATATACAGAGTAAATTCTACTCATATTTTTCAATATTTGAAACGGACTATAAGCTTTGTTTCAATTTTCTGCTATATAATAATCAACTGCCACTCATAAAGAAAGGAAAGAAAGTGAGAGAGAGATAGTGAGAGAGAGAGAGAGAGAGAATGGTAATATGCGGGAGCTAATGTGAATATGCGGGAGCTTATAGGAATGTGTGATATATATATATATATATATATACAGAGAGAGAGAGAGAAAAAAAAGAGAGAGAGAGTTAGAGATGAAGAAAGGAGAGAGAAAAATAAAATGTAAAAGAGAGAGTAAATGGGAATATTTCGGAGCTTATGGGAATATGCGGGAGCATTTGGGTATATGTAGAAGCTTATGGGAATATTAGGTGCTTATGGGAATATGTAGGAACTTATGGGAATATTAGGAGCTTATGTGAATATGTGGGAGCTAATGGGAATATGTAGGAGGTTATGGGAATATGTAGGAGCTTATTGGAATATTAGGTGCTTATGGGAATATGAAGGAGCTTATGGCAATATTAGGAGCTTGTGGAATTTTGTGGGAGCTTATGGGAATATGTAGGAGGTTATGGGAATATGTAGCAGCTTATGGGAATATTAGGAGCTTATGGTAATATGTAGGAGCTTATGGGAATATTAGGAGCTTATGTGAATATGTGGGAGCTTATGGGAATATGTAAGAGGTTAGGGGAATATGTAGGAGCTTATTGGAATATTAGGTGCTTATGGGAATATGTAGGAGCTTATGGAAATATTAGGAGCTTATGTGAATATGTAGGAGCTCATGGGGATATGTAGGAGGTTATGGGAATATGTAGGAGCTTATGGGATTATGTGGGAGCTTATGAGATTTTTTGGGAACTTATAAGAATATGAATGAGCTTATGGGAATATGTCGGTGCCTTTGGGATTATGTAGGAGCTTATGGGAATATGTAGGAGCTTATGGGAATATGTAGGAGCTTATGGGAATATTAGGAGTTTATGGGAATATGTAGTAGCTTATGGGATTATATAGGAGCCTATGGAAATATGTGGGAGCTTATGGGAATATCTGGGAGCTAATGGGAATATGTGGGAGCTTATGGGAATATGTCGGAGCTTAAGGGAATATGTAGGAGCTTATGGGAATATTAGGAGCTTATGGAAATATGTAGGAGCTAATGGGAATATGTGGCAGCTTATGGGAATATGTGGGAGCACTGTCGGCGTAAGCAGGGGGCAGGGGGCTGGGGAGCATCGGCCCCCTAAAACTTTAAAGGGATGGCGGCGCACCCCCCCTTGAATTTCCAGTCTGCCCCCCCCCCCTAAAATTTTAATTTTGTTAAACTTTTTTAACTTTGTAACTCATTTTAGTTTATATGTATCATGTTTATTTTCATAATTCATTTGATTGATTTCTTAAATTTATATTTGAAAGAAATTATAATTAATTTACATTTTACAGTAATTACATTATTGAGAGCTGTTGTGGCATATTTTTAAACTAGTTTAAAATAATGTTTTCTGTTTATTTAAGAAGCGTAATTTGACGTTTAATTAAGATTTAAAATAAGACGCGTAAAAAAGGGAATAAAAGGGTACATTTATCTTAAAACAATGTGATACACAACATTTTTGGCAGTTTCTCCCTCCCTCTCACTCTCTCTCTCCCCCTCTCTCTCTTTCCCATCCCTCCCTCTTTCCATATTTCCCTCCCTCCCTCTTTCCCTCCCTCTTTCCCTCCCCCTCCCTCCCTCTTTCCCTCCCCATCTCTCTCCCTCCCTCTTTCCCTCCCTCCCTCCATCTCTCTCCCTCCCTCCTTCTTTCCCTCCCTCTCTCCCTCCATTCATCCCTCTCTCTCTCTTTCCCATCCCTCCCTCTTTCCATATTCCCTCCCTCCCTCTTTCCCTCCCCCTCCCTCTCTCGTTCTCTCTCTCCCTCTCTCCCTCTTTCCCTCCCTCCCTCTTTCCCTCCCCATCTCTCTCCCTCCCTCTTTCCCTCCATCCCTCTCTCTCCCTCCCTCCTTCTTTCCCTCCCTCCCTCCCTCCCCCCTCTCTCTCTCTCTCTCTCGTAGGCATGACTGTAGCAAAAGATGACAGTTCCTATGGATGAAGGAATGGAATGTAATAATGTAGTAAGTAATGTAATATTTGGTTTCCATTACCGATCATATTTATAGTAAGTTAGCTATGTGGAAGAGAAGCTCGTAAAACCTGAAATCGGGGTAAAAGTTTGCGAATTTTCATGTCTTTTTATCCAAAATAATTAATTACAATTAAAGTACCCATTGAGATGGAACGAAACCTGTTTAAGAATCTTCCCCATGTAATTTTGTGTACGTGCATCAAATTTCACGTTATTTGGTTGTCTGGATCTTGAGTTTTAAGGGAACAGACAGACAGACAGACAGCAAATGCGTCTTTATAGTATAGAGAAGTATTGCCATCTACCGAATGACGGCAAATGTAATTTTTAAAGAAAATACAATTATTTATTATCTTTTCATAAATTACTTTTTGTTTATTGAATTTCCCATTTTCGGTTTCAGTTTCATGTTCATCATCAATCATGATAATTATCAGTAATTTTCTGAACTAATTTCACTATTAAATTTGTAAACAAACTGACATTACGAATCACTTGTCGACAGAAGTGCTCAATGTTCATTATTATTTTTTTTTAATATATTATTTTTTAATAATATCGATTAAATACTTGCTATAGAATTACTAAATTAATGAATTAAGGCGGTAAAATTTGTCTTTCGGTCATATTTTGTCTTGCCCCCCCCCCCTGAATTTTGGCTTGCCCCCCCCCCCCTTACAATATTTCGTTCCGCCGCCGGTGAAAATAAAACAAATGAAAATATACACTAAAGGCGTCGAAATCAAACATTAGTATGAACAAAGGGGTCGAAAATACAAACTGTCCATACGAACGTCTAGTAACATTAGCCTACTTCAGAGGTGTTAAAGAAAAGTGCTGTCTTTAATTAAAGACTTATTTCACTCTTACTAGTTAGTAACGTAATTAATTATTTCGCGTCTAAGCTGTTATTACCATAGATATAAAAGACATATATCTATGATTATTGCTAGACTACTTCCTACATTTTTTAAACTTTTTTTTTTGAGACGGGAAGGAACGGTGGGGGGGGGGGAGGAGGAGGAAGGATCTGTATTTGTTCAAAGGGTAATTCACTCATTATGTAACGCCTTTAAAAAAAAAAGGAATGGTAAAAAAAAGTGTTTTACGCCGTGGTTTATGATGTGTGATGTGTGTGTGTGGGGGGGGGGGGGGTTAAAGAGATAAAAAGCAAGAAAACAAAAGCGTTAAGCAATAAGTGAATGGCCGCTATCCAAACCTACATTTTGGTCCCCTAAAGAAAAAAAAAACCCTTACAAATTTATCAACTAAGGCATCCATCCACCCTCCACCTAAATGTTAAATCATTTAGCCCGGGCCCCCTGCATTGTAGATCTGCCATATTTTTTGAAACTCGCTCATTGAAGTTCAGAACGTTCAGAAAATGACTTCTCCCAAAATCCAAATAATGACAGCGTAAACGTTAATTCTTTTTAATTGGGTATGTATGTTACGGAAAATAATGACTCCCCCCCCCCTCCCACCATCAACGTTAAAAAATAAACATTCTATATATTAAGGCATTGATAAACTTTTAAAGGGAAATAAATACATGCAATAGCTTTCATAGTTTTAAACATAAGCTTTCAAAGCTTTTTTTTTTTTTGTTTTTAAATAAGGAATATAGTTATTTTCAAGTGAAATGGTCATTCAAACATGTAGATTCAAACATGAAGATGGACATCGCTGCTGTCTAGCGTGTCCAGTATTCCAAAAGTATGCACCCCCTAGGCCCGTAGCGTGCGTTTTGTCTGGTCCCCCCCTGTGCTTATTTGTTCTACTTAGTAAAATGTATTACCTGCCCCCTCCCCCCTGCTATTGCCTGCACCCCTGCTGTAGAATGACTGGCCCCTGCTGTAGAATGACTGGCCCCTGCTGTAGAATTTTCACGCTACGGGGCTGCCACCCCCCCCCGGGTCTTATGGATTGGCAAACAAACCAATTTCATTTGCCCCCCCCCCCCATTTCCAAATGTACCTCTTCCACTACAAATTTCTCTCATATCTGATACTAAAGGTTCTCTGACTAAGGCCTACTTTTGGCTAGTTCTCCCAAATATCTTAAAATATTCTGCATAAGAACCCCCCCTCCCCCATACACACCACCACCACCCAAACAAAAATAAAGATAATAAAAATAACAGAAATAACTGCTTCTATGTTACTGGACTGAGCATTTCGAGAGAAAGCAAAATGTAAGTGTCTTTGAGCAGCTTGTCTGTAATTTCTCTTGTCAGGGACGGGGTAAGTTCGGTTGGGGCCCTGGGGAGCAGGAAAAAAAAATTGGGCCCTTAAAATGAAGGAATATATCTCTAAACAGTCGGCTTTTCCCCGGGTATAATATTAAGCCGTTATGGTGCCCCTTGGTAGTCGGGGTCCAAGGTAAATTCGCATCTGGGACCTGTGGGGAGGGGGGGGGATTGCTCAAAGATGGGATGAAAAGAAAGACCTCCACACTAATTGACCATTTACGTTTCAAGCGTGAGTTCATCTTATCAGGGCCACAGCAAGAGGGGTGAAACCCGAATGTATGTTAAGAGGAGGGGGAGGGACGTTGAGTATATAGTCTATTAATATGTACTCTCGAATGTCAGGTTTTTTGCGCAGTTAATCTGTCATTATACAGCTGTGATACCTGTTGCTGAAACCTGGACTGTGAGTTATCATATGGCTGTGATACCAATAGCTGAAGCCTAGACTGTGGGTCATCATATGGCTGTGATACCAATTGCTGAAGCCTAGACTGTGGGTCATCATATGGCTGTGATACCAATTGCTGAAGCCTGGACTGTGGGTCATCATATGGCTGTGATACCAATTGCTGAAGCCTAGACTGTAGGTCAATCCACGGCCGTGATACCAATTGCTGAAGCCTAGACTGTGGGTCATCATCATATGGCTATGATACCAATTGCTGAAGCCTGGACTGCGGGTCAACCTACGGCCGTGATACCAATTGCTGAAGCCTAGACTGTGGGTCATCATCATATGGCTGTGATACCAATTGTTGAATCCTGGACTGTGGGTCATCATATGGCTGTGATACCAATTGCTAAAGCCTAAACTGTGGGGCATCATCATATGGCTTCAAACAAGCATTTGCTGAAGCCAAGATACATCCACAGCCATACAGAATACATCATTGGTTGGTCCAGAAGATTCTGTCAGCACAAGGCTGTTAACTGTTTATCGAAGCATTATCAAGAAAATATTTTTTTTTAAATCCAGATCTTTTTATTTGATAGCATTTTATATCTGGATTTCTCCAAAAAATATCTAGATCTAGATTTAAAATTTCCAGATTGACGGCCATGTGTATGATAGTAGCTCTGGTCATATACACCACACCTATAACCAGTGGCATCGCTTGTAACTTATATTCTTTCAACACTTAACAATCTGCTTCTTATTCTACCCTTTTAAATATGTACTTGTACACTGCCAGGTTACTTAGGTCCTCTTCCATTATCTCTATACTCTCAACTGTTAGACTCATGTTACTTAGGTCCTCTTCCATTATCTCTATACTCTCAACTCCCAAC